>JANFOE010002774.1:0-60350 GCA_025667525.1 Glebionis coronaria
AAATGTTAACGGGACGTGTTATAAAGTAAACTAAGTTAAGGGCTTTATAGAGGGGTTCAATGAGATGCTTAGAGCATATAAATGAGGTATATATATGGGAGAAGGTTTTATGTCCATCATAGGTTGATGAACCGTCTTAATGATTGGTTTATGTATTGATTGCGTGTTTTTGGTTTGTTAGCTTGTTGCTAGTGCGAGGACTTTTGGAGAAGCAATCAGGTGAGTTTCATAGTCTCATGTTTACTATTGGTTTTGACTTCCAGATGGGATAGAAGAGACACTGTGTTCAGTTATTTATAAATTGATGCTGTGAATGTTTTTAAGGTTGGAGATGGACTTGTTTGTACATTATGTGATTAACTACTATGTGATTCTTGTTTGTGTATGATTTGGATTGGAGAGGTACATAGTGTGATCATCTATGGGACCAATGCATAATGACAAGGCGGGGCCTTGGGATAGGTACATAGTGTGATCATCTATGGTACCATGGTGTTTGGTAAGGCTGGGAGCCTTGGATTTGGAGTTGGATTTGGATTTGGATTTGGTTTAGAATGATTGATCTTGAATGTTAGTTGTTAATGCATACTTGTAACACATTGTCCATATGTTATTGTGTTGATGGTTGTTATTCACAGCTTATAACTATTTTGGGGTTGGAGTCTAAACCTATGACTCTCACCAACTTTATGTTGACGTGTTTTAGTGTCTCTTTCAGGTGATGCTATGGGTAGGCATGAGAACTTAAGTGGCTAGGATTTGGAGAGTCTAGGAATGCATATAGAAGGATATCCCCGTTTCCTTCTTAGTTTTTATTTGTTCATTTAATAAGTGATACAGTGGCACACATATGTTTGTTTTGGTTATGTTACTTGTTTGTCTTGGGTAAGAGGTAGGACTGTTACCTACTTACCTAGACTCCTGCATTTGATGAGATATTGTCATGACTTTTATGTCACCATTTTATGACATTTCTTATTTCATATAGTTATCTCTATAGACACGCCATGTTGTGATGATATCCATACGTCGGTCCCCATGTTCCACCATGGTAGGGTGTGACAGAATGTTATCAAAGACAATGGTTATAGAGAATTAGGTTGCCTAGTCGCGTAGCCTAGTGTATAGCTTAAGGGTCCCTGCATATAGGCGTCATAGGAGTATGTGTGCATTTTATAATAATTGATGTGTTTGGATGTTATTTATTGCGATGTTTTGACTAGTATGAATTGAACCGTAGTATGTTCATACTTAGTCACATGTTATTTTCTTTTCGGGTTTGTGACTAGTGCGGGTTGAACCATAATCGTCCACGCTAGTCATTGTTGTATTTTGCTTAAATTGTACATTATAGTACATAATTTGGTACACAGTAGTTTCTATCTTTTGTCGAGTTAATATACATACCTAAGGTATGTTATTTTTTTTTTTGATGTTTAAGTCATGTTCCCTAAGAATCGTGTGGTGGTTCGAGTTACTAGGATTACATGGGTAGGAAGGATTTTAAGTTGTTTCCACTCTTATGGGCGACATGACTTATAACTGATTATGTTTTTGTTTTGGATTTAGTCTAGGCTGTTTTAGCTAGACTATGAATTTCTGTATTCCAAGAGTTTTATTATGTTATTTTTATAGATGGAGTTTTGGACCTTATTGGTTATGTGGTTATAAGCTTATGTGAGTAGAGGGATTTATGTGTTATATGTTGTATTGATTCTTATAAGTGTCATCATAGGAGGGAGTGCATTGGGGAAAGGGTAATTGTAAAAGTATGATGGCCAACATAGTTATACAAGTACCACAACTTCAATGGGTTCTCAAGTATGATTGCATGAAAGAGGGTTAGTACATTCTTGTATATGATGAGATGTAGAATTTGGGGATACGTATAATATATGGGTTTATGTAATGGCTGTCTATGATATGGCTATTATTCTTTTTGGTGTTATATGTTTTGGGTTATAGTTGTGTTGTGTGATTTTGGGGTCACACGATATGGTTTGGTTTTGGAGGTAGGCTTTATGCCTTGTTGTGGCATGGTGAGATGGTGATTACTCGTATGGAAAACGAGCGTATAAAGCGATTGATTGACTTGACATGTATGATAACGAGTATGTTTGGGAGATTCGATAGGTATACATATGCGGATGTATATATACTAATAGATGTTATGTTATGATTTACGGTCGTTCAGTAGTTATTATAACTTGAACGTACCTAGTACTCTCTTGTGTTTAAATAATTTATTATAGCTCGAGTTTGGTGGAGTTTCAACGAAGTTTTGAATCTTTTGAAGTGTGTCTTTTAGCGTATTCTTTGAGTTTCGTATTTCGTGTACGTTTTAAAATGGTGTTCTTGGTTTAAGTCTGTTGGAATAACTTGGGATTCCTTTTGAAATAATAAAATCTCTTGGTGTTGGGTCTTACATTTCTTTTGGTCGGTATATATTGAGAAAAAGGGGGACTTGGAAATCTATTATAGGGTTAGATAGTTGGTTGTATTCGGTAAAATAAGGGTAAGGTGTTGGAGTCGTGTTTGAAACAAGATGTAACATAAGATTTCTTTTAATCAACACTTATTTATTTCAAATTCTCTAAGACTTTCTTTAAAATAAAGCGAAGTAAAATTTCTTTCTACTTACATAGTTTATATAATTGGGTTTAACCGATTCACGTCATTTATAATTATTAATACAAGGTTAAATTGAGTTTATGAAGATTTCACATACAATTATATCTGTCATTTAAAAGGGGTACATTAATCACTAAGTCTATTCTTTAGTTTTTTTTAAAACAACTAGTATAAAACTGATTTGGTCATAACTTGTTCGTTTTTAGAGCTTTTTGAGTGATTCAAAAGCCAAAAATTATGTACTCGGAACGTACTTTTCAAATATTGAGAAAGTATAGTCATGGGAAGTCAGTATCTTGGCCGGAATTATTGTACAAGTGTCGGGTTAAAGGTTGAGTTTGAATAGTAGTTATTTTTATGATTTGGGATGCACGGGATACCTAGTTTTTGAGTTGAGTTTTGAGTTCGTCAAGAGGGTTGTTTGTAGATTGTTTGAGTCACATAGATGTGGGAGGTAATAAAAAAATATATTCTTTTGGAAAACTGGATCTTTTGCACGGTTTAAATAATATTTCGTGGGGCGTAATATGTTTTGGTTGCCATTGGGTGTTTCTTGGATTATTTTTCGTTGCCATGGGTCATTTTGAATTGATACATGCTTTGGGTTTGAGTTTTCGTTTGAGTCTCGTGGTTTTGATTTGTTTTAATTGGTGCACGTGAAATGTCGTTAGTTATCCGTGAGTTTGATTCGTTAATCGTATCTAGTGGATTCAGGATGTAGTTTTGGGTTCGTATTGATTTGAAGTGTTGAGGTAGACATATGAAAGACTTGGTCGTGCCTATCCGATTAAGTAGGTGGCCATGGGAGAATGGTTGGAATGACCTTAGTGGGGATGAAAGAGTTAAAAGTTCGTAGACAAACTAATGTGGGCATGAGGTCTATTAGGAGTGCCAAGGGAGATGAATAGAGATTTGTGAAATGTATGGATATTGGCACAAGTAACGTGCCATAGAGAGTGTTGGAAGGGGATATTGTTCGTAAGGCATGTATGTTTTCTAAAAAATTTCCTGAAATTTAGTAGGTTTGCCTATTATTTTGAGATAGAACCATGAATAGAGCATGTAGGAGAAGTGAGAGGAGTTGGAGTTAGTGCCTTTCCAAGGAAATTGTTGATGGAATGATTTCATGAACAAGAGTTGATGGAAATTGCAACGGATGCAAGGTAAAAGTTGAGTTGCTTAGTAGTAGATTGGATGGGAAAGCGATTGAGTGGGTTGATGAGAGGAAGCATTGGTCTTTTAAAATGAGTGTAGAATTTTGCAAGTAGAACGAGGTAGGAATTTATTCGTATTGCCGCTAAGAGAGGGTGCAAGGAGGACATAGTTGAAACTGCTAAGGATGTTGTATGAACGCTTTAGGTTTACGGTTATGAATTTGGCTTCGCCAAAGCACTAGCGGTTTTCATGGTGTCAATGAACCAAGTGTGCATGAAAGTGTATAAACGAATTGTCATCGGGAGCATCGACGACATCTTGATCTAATCAAATCTGAGAACGAGAGTGAGGCGAATTATGTGTTGCTTTTGGAGTGGAGTTATACTTGAGATTTTCGAGTGTGAGTTTTAGTAATAAGTTACCATGATGAGTAGTTAGAGATGATGACATATCATGGAACCAACAAGGGGCAAAGTGAAGAAGGATGAGGAAGCATTTTGGAGGTTGAAGAAGTGGATTGGATAATGAGCCGATCTTGGCATTATCGGAAGGACTGGATGAATTCGCGAAGCATGACGATACGTGGAGCAAGGAGTTGGACGCGTACGAGGATGACAAAGAAAGGCGATCGCTTATACGTTGCAGGAATCGAAGATTTAGAAGAACTAGATAGACTTAGTTAGTGGAGCTGTACTGTTATATCTGCCAAGAATGCTAGAGGCATTTGGTGTATGAGACGCGGAGAATGATCTATACAGATCATGAACGTCTCCAACACATATTTAATCACCTTGATTGAACATTTGGCAAAGGTGGTGGGTGGAGTTAGGTGATGAAAGAAAATTGCAAGGCCAAGTACCATTTGGGAAAGGCAAGCATGGTTGATGAGACATGTAATAAGAAGAATGAAGTGAAGCTGAGACGAACTTGAACTATATGGATGACGTATTAGAGTGGTTTGGATGAAGGATGTAGGTTGCACGAGTTGAGTTGTCTAAAGCAGTAAACGCGTCAACATTTATGTTCCGTGGCTTGGACAATCGTAGGGAGGAAAGGGACGTAGACTATACTTCCTACATGGATAGGAGTAGTTTAGAAAGGGCGATGTAAGGACGAAGTTGGTGGAAGGGATACATAATGCGGTGGAGGATTAAATACATTGAGAGTTGGGTGATAGTCGATAGACTGACTAATTCATCACCTATTTCAAGAGGAATGAGAAGTCACGTAGTTGGGAAGTTGGAAGAACTAATGGATATGTGAAAGACCGTCATAGGTCACGTTGTAAGGAAACTGGTATTTTTAAGTAGTTTGGGATATGGACTGAAGGGAGTTGATGAACATAATTGGACATGGGTGATTAATTTAGAGGTAGTTCGGAAACTCGTTAGCGATGGTTGAGTTTTCATATAATGATAGTTATCGTACTAGAAGTCGATAAATGCCATTTGAAGCACTATATGAAAGGATCGGTTGAGTTGTCCCTATTGTGGACTAGAATTGGTAAAAGAGGCTACTAATGTGGTAATGGTGTTTGTGGACAGAATGAGAGCAACAAGGGATGCTATGTAGAAAAGGAGGAAACCACTAGATTTAGTGACAAAGTTATGTAGGGAGTTTCACCCATAGTAACAGGTGGTATGATTTGGAAAGATGGAAGTGTTGATGTAGAGTTTTGTAGGTCCATTTATGATCTTTGGAAAGATCAGACCATTAGCTTATGAGCATAGAATTACCTGGGGGAAATGAGTTGTATACATGATACATTTCATGTATTGGGATTGGTAAAGGTTGTTTGAGAATGCATTTTGCCTGTACGGTTATTCGGGACTTGTGTTAATAAGAGTCTTTGTTTTATTAAAGAGTCATCTGTGAGGTTTATTGACTGTGAGGTCAAGAGTTTGGCAATGAGTTTAATTATTTTTGGTTTGTATATGTGGTATTTTGAAACTTGAACTAAAGTTCACGTGGAAATGAGAGGAGTTCATTTAGAACAAGTATCCTCGTGTGATTTGTTGTTTGTGTGTTTGATCCTAAGGAGTAAATCTCGGGACGAGATTTCTATTAGGAGGGTGTGATGTGACAACCCTGGTTTTGAGGTTCGTCACTTAGTTTTATTTTGTGCTAGTTGCGTGTCTTTACGTGTTTATGTGCTTATTGGTGTGTATAGATTGTGGTTTGGATATCGTTTCCGGTACGGGGTACCTTGTGAATGAAACGATGTGTGATGATTTCATGTTCATGAGTTCACATGGTAGTGACTATGAAGTGAGATGGTGTTATTTGGTGGTTTTAAGTATACGTATATGTATTATAGAAAATCGTATTTTTACGATGTACGGTTAACATTTAGAGGTCTCGGATGAGGTAATTAGTCATATGGATATTTTTCGGGATGGTTTTAAGTCATTTAGGACTTAGTTATATAGTTTATTTCAAAATTTGAGCTTTTTTTTAAAAGTGTATATTTTACGACTTTTACGGTAAAACACGTAAATTTGACTAGTTTTACGGTTTTGAGGTTTTGGCGGCTTTAGGAGCTGAAATAAATTAAGATAAATTAAGGTATTATTAATAACTTAATAATATATAAATAAAAAGAAAAAAAAACGAATTTTAAGGGGTGTTGGGTCGGTTTGGACGCAAGAAAGAAAGAAAAAAAGGAAAAAAAAAAGAAAAAGGAAAGGGGTTTTTGGGTTGGGCTAGGAATGGGTTACCACACCCTATATATTGTTTTATTAACAACCAAAATTCATTATTTTCTCCTGGGACAAAGAAAATTCTTGAGTTTCCACAAAATTAGGGTTCTTCATAATTTTTTTTGGGGTTTTCATAAATCAAAGGTAAAGTCTTTAATCCCTTTTCAATTTAATTATTTTAATGATGTCTTAATAATCTTATGATGGATTTAGGTTAGGGTTTAATTTAAAAATAGTAAATTAATGTTATATTAATGGTTTTATAATGATTACATAAATTAGGGCTTGTAATTAGAGGGATTAGGGTTAATTAATGAGGTTGATTTTATTAAACCCGTTTTTAAAAACTGGGCAGAATTTTGAGTCAATTGTTTTGATCATATTGGGAGTTCTACAAACTCTTATTTTGCGATCCAAGTATCCCTGAAAATATAATTGAAGTGGCTTTCCAATGCAAGAAACGAGAACTAAATTGGAGGTCGGGAAGTGGGTGAAAAACAGGTTACAACAGTCGGAGGTCAAAACAGTTTTGAATTCAGCCTGTTTTCTTTTTAAGTTTTGAGTTGTTTGGGGGACTTAGGATTGCATTGGGATCTTCTAACGAACATGATAGATGGTTTATATATTATAGTAAGTATCTGTACTTGCGCTAAGGTTGTGATTTAGGGTAAGACCCCCTAATTGTAACAAACGTTTTGTATGTTTAAATTCAGTAAAACTAGAATGACAAGAGTATATATATCGGGGCCTTAACAGTAGCTTTAAGGTTGGGGCAAGTGGGAGGTGTTAGATAACATATGTAAGGGCATAAGTATTCCCATTACAGAGATCATGGGTGTGTTTAGGTGGCCATTTGGCTTATAGTTTGGAGACCTAAAAACTAGGACTATTTTGGGTAAAATGTTAACGGGACGGGTTATGAAGTAAACTAAGTTAAGGGCTTTATAGAGGGGTGTAATGAGATGCTTAGAGAATATAAATGAGATATATCTGGGAGAAAGTTAGATGTCCATCATAGGTTGATGAACCGTATTAATGATTGGTTCATGTATTGATTGGGTGTTTTTGGTTTGTTAGCTTGTTGCTAGTGCGAGGACTTTTGGAGAAGCAATCAGGTGAGTTTCATAGTCCCATGTTTACTATTGGTTTTGACTTCCAGATGGGATGGAAGAGACACTGTGTTGAGTTATTTATAAATTGATGTTGTGAATGTTTTTAAGGTTTGAGATGGACTTGTGTGTACATTATGTGATTAACTGCTATGTGATTCTTGTTTGTGTATGATTTGGATTGGAGAGGTACATAGTGTGATCATCTATAGGACCAATGGATAATGACAAGGCGGGGCCTTGGGATAGGTACATAGTGTGATCATCTATGGTACCATGGTGTTTGGTAAGGCTGGGAGCCTTGGATTTGGAGTTGGATTTGGATTTGGATTTGGTTTGGAATGATTGATCTTGAATGTTAGTTGTTAATGCATACTTGTAACACATTGTCCATATGTTATTGTGTTAATGGTTGTTATTCACAGCTTATAACTATTTTGGGGTTGGAGTCTAAACCTATGACTCTCACCAACTTTATGTTGACGTGTTTTAGTGTCTCTTTCAGGTGATGCTACAGGTAGGCATGAGAACTTAAGTGGCTAGAATTTGGAGAGCGTAGGAATGCATATAGAAGGATATCCCCGTTTCCTTCTTAGTTATTATTTGTTCATTTAATAAGTGATACAGTGGCACACATATTGTGACAATCCGTCAATTTATGATCGATATTTTATTCTCAAATATATATGAAAACATTATTTTAAAGTTACAATATGAACTCACTTATTTTTGGGAAGTAATTTGGATTTACGTCTTGAAGTAGCGTCGACTACGTCTAAACCGGAGGATTCAACGTTACGTGCTTACGTTTACATACACCGTTTTTGGTGACAGTCTGACATTTCAGGAAAATAAATTTATTCGTGAATATTATTTTGGAATTTAAATTTGTGTTGGTTCATAAACTCACAAATTTACGAGAAGAGATTAGGACTTACGTGCATAATTTAACGTCCTTTACGACTAAACCGGAAACCTTAGGATTAAACTTTTTTATTAGATTCGTTTTGTGCCGTTGATTCATAATTTATAAAAACGTTTTTCGTAAAACGACCCGAGGATACGCAAATCGAGGAAACTAGAATCGAGGAGTACCCGTAAATTAGTGGGATGAGACAAAACAAGTTTTGCCTCACCCCACACATGGGATGGTTTAACACAAGACAACACATTTGATATGTGTCAAAGCTTACAAAGTAAGCTAGGACACTTGTCCTAGCCACTTTGTAAACAAGCTACCACATCAAAACCATTTCTCCCTAAACCACTTCCTCATTTCCATCACATACAAACCACCAAAAACACACTCTTTCTCTCCCCATTTTCGTCCACTCTTCACCCAAAACAACCCCCATTTGATCTTTATTCAATCATAAATCATATGTATAATTTACATATGATGAAAACCCATTGAAGTTATAAAGATTGGAGGTGATCTTAACATGTAAAAAGAAGTTTTCAAGGGAGTTTGGGGCTGATTTCTCAAGGAGTTTTCATGAAGAACAAGGGCTGATTTTTGGAGGAATCTACAAATACTTGGTGATCCTAGAAGTGATGTTGATATCTCATAAGATTGGTTACCCAATACCAAGTCTTGTTCATCATCAACCCCATCTTTTCATCACTTTGGTGGTATAGAGATTGTTCTTCCCATCCTCTTGTTATTTTGATTATGTAATCTTGTATTTTCTTTATTTATGTATATATGTATATGATGATGAATGATGATAAAAATATTATGTGGGAATTTGGTGTTGATAAACATGGGTAAAAAGATGGAAAACCACATGTAAAATGGTTAAAATCTTGCTTAATGTGATGGCTGTATAAAAACAGTAAGTAACCAAGACTTAAACTGATAAAATTGCATGGTGGAATTCATTTACAGTAAGTATAAGATGTCATACACATGTGAGAGTTGGACATGCAATGGAATCATTATAATGAGTGAGATATGATCAAAACAAGATGAGTGTGCTAATCTGAATATGCTGTTTTGTAGGGACTGTTAAGCATAGATAAACTTAAAATGAGCAGTAGCTATAACTAAGTTAATTGTATCACATAATATGAAGTTCATGCCATCCAAAAATGAGCTTCTAATTCATTGTAGAACTCTAGATATGATAAAAATGGTGAAGATGAAAATAAAAATCAGATTTTGAAAAATTAATGTTTATTACTATTATATAAGCACTCAAATTATATAGTATAAAATGAAAAATTAAAACCCACTAACTTATGAATTTCATTTATATAAATATGTATAAGGTTAAATAAATAGATAATAAAAATGGTAGTGGAATAATATTTATAAGTTATAAAAACTATAAACTTAATTTTTACGACTTTTTCGGCTATTACCGTAAAATTAACGTTTTTCGCCAAATAAAACTTAGACGATCAAACCCGTCTAATGTAAAGTTTTTAAAAGTCATATACTGATATGTAAGTATCTAATACAAGTAAAAATCGATAAAACCCGAACTATAAAACATACGGACATTAACGGGCTAAGTTAACATTATTGGACTAATAATACAACAAAATGGGCTAAAACACTTATAAACTTATTTATTGGGCTTAACCCATTTGGTCCCAACATGTAAAATATAAAACTGATAAGACAAGTATGAAATGGATTAATACAAGTTAATAAACTTATAATAGGCTTATTGGACCTAAGACACGTAAATAGGTAAAACTAGTAAACTAGTATAAACGTTACCAACACATAACGCTAAAATGAGTAAACGAGAATATGTAAACCCACTTGATCATCATATATATAAAATCATCATATGTATACATAATTGTTATTTTTATAAAGTCATTGGACAAACGTCTAAGACCGATTATTATTTATATAGGTTTCCGTGATTGAAGCACGTACCGTACGTCCGAATTACCGATAACCCGCCTTCCCATATCAACGTGAGTTCATAGCCTCGCACTCTTTTAAATGTTTTTATAAATGTTTTATAAACTCGCGAGGGAGATAACATGTTAGTTTTTATAAAATAGGACACCATTTGTCCCGATTGTTGTTTATTGATTTGGACCCGAATGATTGAATGACCCGATTGTATGACCCGATAAATGATTAAAGGACCCGATAGATGTAATCAAATGGATTATTAAAGTTAGGTTATGTCACTAAAAGTCCCATTAGCATGAATTGTGAACTACCGGGAGTTGGTAGACGCTTATGCATTTAATAGTACTATTTGGGGACGATCACCCCAATTCGCGCCTTGACGGTTGATCCCCGTCGTGCCACATTGATTGGTAAGCGAATTTATGTATGAGAAGATTTCCATAGCGTGACCTTTGTGACGACACGCTACTTTAGATGGGAAAAATTGGTATCGGGTTAGCTACCCGTTGTTGGTTTAGTAAGGTAACAATGTCATGCGGCTTATAATAATCCAAACTAACTAAATACTACTAGACGCACCGAATTACGATGTATTGCCTGACTAGCAATACAGGGTCATACTATTGATATTATGTTCGTGTTTTGGTTTTTCATAACCATATTCATATAACGGTTTTTATTTGACTTTATACAACGTCATAAGACGTATTGTATGATGTTTTTACGACATTGGCTCGTATAATGATTTTTAAGGCAAATGCCTATATTATGATTTTCGACAAGGATTTGTATAAAAATGACTTTGGCTATTTTATGGCCTATTACAAAGATTTGTACAAAATGATTTTCAGTAATAATTTTATACTGATATTATATTGATGGATTATATTAAACTCTATGAATTCACTCGGCGTTATCGCTGACCTTTTCTTTTAACATGTTTTATCTCAGGTACTTGAAGGTAATTCTCGGGAAGACGACAAGAATTCATGGCCCGCACTTAAACAATATTTTCCATTCAAATATTTTGTAAAACTTTATATGAAATGTAATGACTTGGGACCGATGTAACTTTGATATTTATGAATGGAAATGCTTTTATTATTAAACGACGCGATTTTTATGCGTTGTCTATGATGTGAGTAATGTGCTATCCCGTAACACCAACGAGTATTCCGCTGTATTGAGTTGTATAAATTTGGGGGTGTTACAGTTTGGTACCAGAGCTCTCGTTATAGAGAACGAAAGATTTTTAAAACCAAGGTTTTGAATAAAACATTTCAAAATCTTTTAACTACAAACATTTTTCTAAAAATGTCTAAAAATCTTTTGACTATAACGGTGCCGAAGAATTCCCGAGTTACCGACAAGGCCAGACTTAGAAGTGTTATTTTAATATATATATATATAACTTGGATTATATATATATATATATATATATATATATATATATATATATATATATATATATGATGTATTCTTATTACATTATTGTTTGATGATTATTTTGATTTTTATACAAGGTATTTATACGACGTAGATTGTCACAAGTAACCCTAACTCCCCTAGTAAATTAATCGAAGCTATTCTCGTAGGAACTCTAGCTATCCTAGATCTAAACCAATTTGTGGATATTTATGATCCCAACAAATGGTTGATATTCGTAGAAATGTAGATATTAGTTGATTGTGATATTGAAAAAGAATTGGCGAGATTAAATATGATATCGATACCATGACGATCTTTCCTTATAGAGTGGAGTTTGACAAAACATTACCACCTAGAAAGATGTCATATGATTCGTTGTCATCGAATTCTTAAATTTGAAATCGAAAGGGTGAATGTTGCACTTGAGGCTGTTATTGGAACCATTACCCAAAAGCCTCATGCCACTAATACCTTTCCGAGAAATCTAGTTGAATGATCAAGTCATTTTATATTAATGACTCATTTGATAATTGTTGTTGTAGGAGTTATAGGATTGGAAATTAAGTGTTGATCATATCAAGCTTTTATTGCCCTATTAAGGTGTAAGAATAAGGTTGTAAGTATTGGAATATGAGGTATGATATCGAATTGAGTATAAAATTGGTTGAAATTTGAATAAAGTAAAACTTAACTTGTATGGAATATGAGATTGATAAGAGGAAATTACTAAGTCATATGATTGAATTATAAGGTTTTAAATGATTGTTAGTTTGTGTTAAAGGTTGTTCCTAGGCCATTGTCCAATGACGAGGATGCCCAGTGTCCAACAAATAAATTGAAGAAATCTTCTTCTGATTTGGGACCGATGGATCTTCCGGGACAGGTGGGACACCTAATGACTCTTGTAGATTAGTATTCATTGTGGTATCTTTTAAAAATAATCCCTAACTTAACTGTGACATCAGTTGGTAGGATGAGTTCTGAGAATTGTATGACATAGTGACACATAATGTGTTACGGTACAATTTTGACTTGTTTGTGATTAATGAAAAGACTACCTTTGATTGCTAAATCCTACATGTATCGATGTTATCTATCTTTTCTTGCTTCTTCCTAATGCTCGCATTAGTGATGCAACCATTGAACAAGTACTCATCTCGAATTGAGTTACGTTTTGAATTATTCTTTTTGAGCGCCATCGAGGTCATGAACCTCATGATTATTTGGCCAAAGCTCATTTCCTAGCATATCGTAGTTATTTCTTGGTGAACCACTCTTCATCACTCCTTTGCATATCACACATTGTTTTTATAAAGTTAAAATGGTATCCTTTGAGAAAATTTAATTTTCATCACAATAAGGATTATTCAAAGTGAGATTTATAAGTGATTGATATCAAAATGAAGTTGTTTATGAGACGCTTTGGAAACTTAATTATTTTCATAACAAAGAAAATCTTTGTAAATTTATTCTTGATTCTTATTTAAGAATTAAGCATGAAAATGTTTTTATTATAAACATGATATAAAATTTTTGACGAACTGAGTATTGCATCGTTAATCTTGAAATTGCATATAGTTGCGCGCCTACATACAATTTAGAAGGGACCATGCAAGACTGATTAGTAGTCACCATAAAACTAATGAATAAGCACTAAATTTTCTTTGAAGATTGTGAAAGAATAAATTTTATGAGATCTGCAAGAAGTGCAAAATAGGGACATAATATTAGAGACATCTACATATGTGCCTGTAGCATCTATTCTTCTGAGTCAAATTTACTCATCTGTGGAAATTGTCTTACTTGACAATTGATATTCCGTTCTTGTCCAATTCTCCCATGGTGAGATTCTTTGGAAAAGTATCTGATTACCGAGTGTTGATACCCGACTGGATGTATCGACGTTCCTATCATTTCTTTTGATTTGATTTCATTTGAATGACCTGGGTAACGATCTGAGGAGCTTTCGAATGCGTACTCAAATTATGAAAACATGGAATATATTCATATTCATTAAATGTTTTCATCTGTATCTGATTTGAAATTCTCTCGCGTAGATTATGCGTTGACCTTACTCTTTTAATGGTAGTTGTGTCTCCATATATCCTTGAATTTGTGAAAGATTATGAGTTATTATTAGACTTTTGAGAAGTTCACATCTTATCGACGACAATAAAACTGAAAAGTTGGTAATGCCAGTAGAATGGATTGATTGATTATGACATGACGACATTGTCTTAATTGACGGGAACTCGAGTAGAAATCCCCTAAAAGATATGATGTTGATTATCAAAAGTGATCTAAATAATTCTTGGTGGATGACCGTATCCTGCATTTAGACTTGAGATTATACCGTGAATGGTTGTGAACTAGTTATAGATATTGTAATCTAGAAGAACCTAATATGAATTTATGATATCTGAAACTTTAGGAGGTATTTATTGGTGAATTACCTAAACTTTCGCCATAAGGCAAATTGAAATTGGTATTGATTATATTTCCGGTGCTGCACTTGTGTCTTGTGCACTGTACGTCAGCACCATCTAAATTAAAGGAATTACCGTACAACTGAGAGAGTTGTCGGAGAAAGATTTTATTATACCAAGCCTGTCATCATGAAGAGCCATGGTGTTATCATTCCTTATATTTATAGATTACTGTGAATTGAGTAAATTGACAATCGAAAACGATATCCATAACTCGAAATGGAAGATTTGTTCGATCATTTACAAGGTTCTAGCATATGTTTTAAAAGATTTGATCCATGGCATGGTTATCATCAACTTCGCATCTGCGAAGAAGATTATCTATTCCAATCATTACATCCTGAACTTGTGATGAACATTATGAGTTTCACGTGATGTCGTTTGGATTGATCAATGCACACGTAGCATTCATAAATTTGGTGAATCACGTGTGTAGGCTGTAAATTGATAAATTCATGCTTGAGATCATTAAGGACCAATTGTTTGTATATAAGAATAAGAATGAGTTAATAATTAATTATAGATTGCTCTGAATTGGCCGAACAATTAAAAATTGTACCTTGAATATTTAACATAAGACTTAAGACTTAATCCTTTACATAAAATGACCGTTGGATTAATAATGGTAAGATGTATGCATATAGACTCCTCAAAAATTAAGAGCCCTTTTAAGACTTTGGATTTTACCAAAAAGAAATGGAAATATGTTTTGACAAATGTTTTAACAAAGGATTTTCAGGGATTATTCCCTTATACCCAGAACATTTAACTAAACTCCTGTTTAGGGGTAAATGTTCGTGTATATTGCTAGATAACCTAAGAAGAATTGAGAAAACTATATTACTTATTACTTGAAATTTGAAACGATAATTTTTGCTTTTCAACTAAGAAAACTTTGACCAAAATATAACCAAAGATTTTTCAAACATTTACGAATCTTATTAATTATTTTCGATAAATCAGCAAAAATCTTGTTAATTAAATTAAAATTTATTTTGAACATTTTATATAATTGGTTGAACTAAGAAATTTAAAACGTTTACGCTTCATAAAAATTAACTAAAAATTATTTAATTAATCATAATAATTATCGACACTTTAGACGACGGATTGAGTAAAACGGATAAAAATGATAGATGAGACGAAACTAAAACTTAGAAAATATGAAGAAAAGTGAACATAATTACTGACGCATAATATAGAAAGAATATCTGAGTGAATTGTTGACATGATAATTATATCATCATGAGAAGTGAATATAGATACCTACGCATTATGTATAAAAGATAAAGAACCAATTAGAATGTATTTCTTAATAATGAATGTGCAAATTGCCGAATAATTTAAACGATGTTTAAAAGAAGGATAAAGAATCCGTTAGGACGTGTTCCTTAATAATGAAGGTGCAAAATAAATTGCCGAACGATATAAAAAAACAATGTTTGTAAAAAGGAATAATATAGATTATAAAAGAGGTTCGCGGATAATGTGAACCATTAAAATTAAGAAGCCGATAGCGTTAAATGTTTTAAAGACCACTTATGGTTGCCTAAATAGGAAGGATTGTGAGATATAGTTATATTAGAATCTTGTAAGTATAAGTATTCTATTTATGTCATTTCTGACTAAAAATATCTTTGTCTGAAGAAGTTGTACTGATGGCAATTATGAAGGCAGACATAGACTCATACATTAGTAAACATCTAACTATTGCAAAGGTCATCATCTGAAATTGATTCGATTTGGGTCATCATCGACAGACTGACCAAATCTGCTAATATCATTCCTGTTAATGATAGAACCTTGATGAAGAAATAGACTCTTTTGTATTTAAAGGAGTTATGTAAACATGGTGTGCCTGTATCGATCATCTATATCAAGATCCTCGCTTCGCATCGAATTTCTAGAGATTTGCTCAGAAGTCATTAAGAACGAACCTTGATAAGAGTACTATGTACCAACCCAAATCGAAGGGACGAGGTAAAGTAGCGATACAAAATACTATAAGTGTTGTTTTATGTTTGAATGATTGACCTTTGGTAATAAATCGTATAATCGCTTTCCTTTGGAAGGATTATCATTGATAAACATTGTATTAGGATCGAGATCTAATATTGTTAGGATCTAAATCTTAGAGCATCTTTAAGCAGGAATTGAGATAAAGACACCCGACATACATCCATTGTGAGTTGGACATGTCTTTTAGGTTTAAGGTTTCCTATGATGGCGAACCTAACCTTACAAAATACCCGACCCGCGAGATCTGAAATGAATATTGAAATTAGGATTTGATTATTGACAGCCGGTAGTGGGCAAGAGGTTATGTGAATGTGAAATGTAGATCTTGAAGTGCCAAATGGGTACCAAAGTTATGCCACAATTTTTAAACTTGGAAAAATGAATTCGTGATCTGACAAATCATGGGATATAAGTCCCCGTTGTATGGGACCATTGAGATGGTATAAAAGATTGGTTTGAAAGGCATATAAGCTGGATCTACCCTAGGACTTCAAGAGTTGCGTGAATTATGATTCGTATATCGAACTTGATGGAATATCTATCAAGTGAGAATCTGATTGTTCTTAGTAGAGTTTAGATCGGCGAAAAGTTGCATTCATCAAAAACCCGTGAACATCATGGATAGAGAAAGTAAGTCAACATTAAGCCTAATCTTATTCCCGTAGTTATATTTGATGAAACTCGCATATTGTAATGAATTACACTTGTGAGAAAAGACCGAATGTGGAGGAAATACCCACCTGGCTTTAACTCTATAAGAAGCGAGTAGTAAGATGATCTTTGAGGACAAAGATCCTGTTTAGGGGTAAATGCTGTGACAATCCATCAGTTTATGATCGATATTTTATTCTCAAATATATTTGAAAACATTATTTTAAAGTTACAATATGAACTCACTTATTTTTGGGAAGTAATTTGGATTTACGTCTTGAAGTAGCGTCGACTACGTCTAAACCGGAGGATTCAACGTTACGTGCTTACGTTTACATACACCGTTTTTGGTGACAGTCCGACATTTCAGGAAAATAAATTTATTCGTGAATATTATTTTGGAATTTAAATTTGTGTTGGTTCATAAACTCACAAATTTACGAGAAGAGATTAGGACTTACGTGCATAATTTAACGTCCTTTACGACTAAACCGGAAACCTTAGGATTACGTATTTACGTTTTTGAACTCCGATTTTGATGAAACAATTTTTATTAGATACGTTTTGTGCCGTTGATTCATAATTTATAAAAACGTTTTTCGTAAAACGATCTGAGGACACGCAAATCGAGGAAACTAGAATCGAGGAGTACCCGTAAATTAGTGGGATGAGACAAAACAAGTTTTGCCTCACACCACACATGGGATGGTTTAACACAAGACAACACATTTGATATGTGTCAAAGCTTACAAAGTAAGCTAGGACACTTGTCCTAGCCACTTTGTAAACAAGCTACCACATCAAAACCATTTCTCCCTAAACCACTTCCTCATTTCCATCACATGCAAACCACCAAAAACACACTCTTTCTCTCCCCATTTTCGTCCACTCTTCACCCAAAACAACCCCCATTTGATCTTTATTCAATCATAAATCATATGTATAATTTACATATGATGAAAACCCATTGAAGTTATAAAGATTTGAGGTGATCTTAACATGTAAAAAGGAGTTTTCAAAGGAGTTTGGGGCTGATTTCTCAAGGAGTTTTCATGAAGAACAAGGGCTGATTTTTGGAGGAATCTACAAATACTTGGTGATCCTAGAAGTGATGTTGATATCTCATAAGATTGGTTACCCAAAACCAAGTCTTGTTCATCATCAACCCCATCTTTTCATCACTTTGGTGGTATAGAGATTGTTCTTCCCATCCTCTTGTTATTTTGATTATGTAATCTTGTATTTTCTTTATTTATGTATATATGTATATGATGATGAATGATGATAAAAATATTATGTGGGGATTTGGTGTTGGTAAACATGGGTAAAAAGATGGAAAACCACATGTAAAATGGTTAAAATCTTGCTTAATGTGATGGCTGTATAAAAACAGTAAGTAACCAAGACTTAAACTGATAAAATTGCATGGTGGAATCCATTTACAGTAAGTATAAGATGTCATACACATGTGAGAGTTGGCCATGCAATGGAATCATTATAATGAGTGAGATATGATCAAAACAAGATGAGTGTGCTAATCTGAATATGCTGTTTTGTAGGGACTGTTAAGCATAGATATACTTAAAATGAGCAGTAGCTAAATCTAAGTTAATTGTAGCACATAATATGAAGTTCATGCCATCCAAAAATGAGCTTCTAATTCATTGTATAACTCTAGATATGATAAAAATGGTGAAGATGAAAATAAAAATCAGATTTTGAAAAATTAATGTTTATTACTATTATATAAGCACTCAAATTATATAGTATAAAATGAGAAATTAGAACCCATTAACTTATGAATTTCATTTATATAAATATGTATAAGGTTAAATAAATAGATAAATTATAAAAATGGTAGTGGAATAATATTTATAAGTTATAAAAACTATAAACTTGATTTTTACGACTTTTTCGGCTATTACCGTAAAATTAACGTTTTTCGCCAAATAAAACTTAGACGATCAAACCCGTCTAATGTAAAGTTTTTAAAAGTCATATACTGATATGTAAGTATCTAATACAAGTGAAAACCGATAAAACCCAAACTATAAAACATACGGACATTAACGGGCTAAGTTAACATTATTGGACTAATAATACAACAAAATAGGCTAAAACACTTATAAACTTATTTATTGGGCTTAACCCATTTGGTCCCAACATGTATAATATAAAACTGATAAGACAAGTATGAAATGGATTAATACAAGTTAATAAACTTATAATAGGCTTATTGGACCTAAGACACGTAAATAGGTAAAACTAGTAAACTAGTATAAACGTTACCAACACATAACGCTAAAATGAGTAAACGAGAATATGTAAACCCACTTGATCATCATATATATAAAATCATCATATGTATACATAATTGTTATTTTTATAAAGTCATTGGACAAACGTCTAAGACCGATTATTATTTATATAGGTTTCCGTGATTGAAGCACGTACCGTACGTCCGAATTACCGATAACCCGCCTTCCCATATCAACGTGAGTTCATAGCCGCGCACTCTTTTAAATGTTTTTATAAATGTTTTATAAACCCGCGAGGGAGATAACATGTTAGTTTTTATAAAATAGGACACCATTTGTCCCGATTGTTGTTTATTGATTTGGACCCGAATGATTGAATGACCCGATTGTATGACCCGATAAATGATTAAAGGACCCGATAGATGAAATCAAATGGATTATTAACGTTAGGTTATGTCACTAAAAGTCCCATTAGCATGAATTGTGAACTACCGGGAGTTGGTAGACGCTTATGCATTTAATAGTACTATTTGGGGACGATCACCCCAGTTCGCGCCTTGACGGTTGATCCCCGTCGTGCCACATTGATTGGTAAGCGAATTTATGTATGAGAAGATTTCCATAGCGTGACCTTTGTGACGACACGCTACTTTAGATGGGCAAAATTGGTATCGGGTTAGCTACCCGTTGTTGGTTTAGTAAGGTAACAATGTCATGCGGCTTATAATAATCCAAACTAACTAAATACTACTAGACGCACCGAATTACGATGTATTGCCTGACTAGAAATACAGGGTCATACTATTGATATTATGTTCGTGTTTTGGTTTTTCATAACCATATTCATATAACGGTTTTTATTTGACTTTATACAACGTCATAAGACGTATTGTATGATGTTTTTACGACATTGGCTTGTATAATGATTTTTAAGGCAAATGCCTATATTATGATTTTCGACAAGGATTTGTATAAAAATGACTTCGGCTATTTTATGGCCTATTACAAAGATTTGTACAAAATGATTTTCAGTAATAATTTTATACTGATATTATATTGATGGATTATATTAAACTCTATGAATTCACTCGGCGTTATCGCTGACCTTTTCTTTTAACATGTTTTATCTCAGGTACTTGAAGGTAATTCTCGGGAAGACGACAAGAATTCATGGCCCGCACTTAAACAATATTTTCCATTCAAATATTTTGTAAAACTTTATATGAAATGTAATGACTAGGGACCGATGTAACTTTGATATTTATGAATGGAAATGCTTTTATTATTAAACGAAGCGATTTTTATGCGTTGTCTATGATGTGAGTAATGTGCTATCCCGTAACACCAACGAGTATTCCGCTGTATTGAGTTGTATAAATTTGGGGGTGTTACACATATGTTTGTTTTGCTTATGTTACTTGTTTGTCTTGGGTAAGAGGTAGGACTGTTACCTACTTACATAGACTCCTGCATTTGATGAGATATTGTCATGACTTTTGTGTCACCATTTTATGACATTTCTTATTTCATATAGTTATCTCTATAGACACGCCATGTTGTGATGATATCCATACGTCGCGCCCCATATTCCGCCATGGTGGGGTGTGACAATTAGAGAATTAGACAACCTTTTAGTAAAACATGGCCAAACTATGCAAACGATAAATATGCTCGCACCAAAAGTGAATGAGATAAATTACACTCGATACAAATTGGCTTTAGGTTGTCCTCTTCCCCCTAATCCCGGATATCTTAAGCAAGTTCAGGCCACTAATGAAACTTTATATAATGGTAGTGTGCTATTGTCTGATGAACATGATCCTCCTAGTATGCATGATTCCGAGGAAACTACTGAACTTGCTGTAGAGACTCGTTTAAGAATGAAAAATCTTGATAAAGAAGTGACACCCGTTTATTATCCGAAAATTAATCCTCCAACTGTTTTTGTTCGGTCTAAAACGAGTACTGAAATGCTTTTGCTACCAAGTGAGGAATTGTCTGATGACCCTCCTAAACCGAGTATCACACGCCGATTTCTAAACGAGCTTAAAGATAACTTTTTCATCCTTAAACATGTTGTTAATTCCAAAATAACTGGAGGAAATTTTACATCACCTGTTCAGATTGAGGTCCAGAAAATTCTTCAAAACGATATTAATCCGATTATTAATAAAGTTGATGCTAGGTTAGGCAATTTGGAAAACGCTTTTCTAAAAGAATTTGCCAACTTTGTTGAAGACTTTAAATCTTTGGCGAAGGAAGATGATGAATCTCTTGATGAAATCAAAGTTTTGGAAAATGATCTTGAACGCCTCTCTAAAGCACGTGATTGTATTGATAGTAACCCTGTTGAGTTAAGTACCTCTGTGTCGCATAATGAAAACCTTTAAACTGAGCTTGATCTTATGAAAGAGAAAATGGAATCTTATGTCATTAAAAAGGATAAAGAATTCACCGATCTTTGGAATAAATTTGTCAAAAAATGTGATGAATGCAAATATGACAAGATTTCGTATGAAAAAGCTTACAATGAAATGCAACAAACTATCGCACGGTTGCAGGCTCAGTTAGGAGAGGTTAAGGAAACGAATTTGGCCTCTTCAGGGTTAGAGCGTGCTAGTGATGGTAATGTTCAAAAGCTTAATGCTAAGATTGCAGATTTAGAATCTGTTGTTGTTTCATATAAGCGGACTGTTGAACAAAGCAAGTCTGTCTATCAGAAACTTATTGATAAAATCTATGAGAACTGTAAATTAAAGGCCTTGTTAAAAGATAATACTTCTGAGCCTAGCTCGATTGTGGATACGATGATCCAGAAACCAGCAACCTCGGGACCCACTCGTATTGCTGTAACACCATTTCCCAAGGCTGCTGGAATGAAAGCTACTGTTATAGCCCCAAGAATGTTTCGCGTTAGACCTTCATCTCAAACTAGGGTAGATATCCATGTGCCTAGCAACCAACGTAAAGCAAGCGTTAAGACAAAACCGACCACTATCGCACAACCACAAGTCATTGATTTAAAAAATGCTAATTCTAACAAGCGTGTGTCTTTTTCTACAAGAATGAACAACTACACTAAGAGCAGAAGGCCACAGCCTACGAGCAATACAAGGAATGATAGGGTCCCTTTTGCCTCTAGAAGTAGTCGTCCCAAGGCTAATAATGTGGAAGTAGAAGAATACCGTAGGAATTTACCGTTTTTTATTCATAATCAGAAACTTAATTCTTCTGAATGTAATGACTTTAAACTTGCTATTCGGAATGAAAAATCTGAAGTTATTTGTGCTAAATGTAATAAAAGTTTCTTTACTTTTAGTCATGATTTTTGTGGTTTGACTATGAATGGTTTGAACTATGGTGGTTACACTCGACTTGACAAGCTTTCTATCAGCGAAACACATAGCACTCCTAAGGCTAAAGTGTATGTTCCGAAAACTAAGCAGGTAGGGTCCACTGAAAGTCTTGCTACGCCTAGAAGTCCTAGAGTTACCTCTAAGTGGTTGCCTACTGGAAGATATTTTGCCTCTAATGGTCATGTTATTGATTCTAATAGATCCCATACTGACAGTGAAATGTCGGTATGTGATATGGCTTGATTATTTCCTAACCATACAGGAACCTATTTCTTCGGTTGCCAAATTTTCTCTTCTCTTATCATTGGCAGGCTGTTGAAATTTGTCTCTGGTGCTTGGACTCGGGTTGTTCCAAAGATATGACTGGGAATCGAAGTCTTCTCAAGAACTTTTTATGGCGTTTTATGGGAACTATTCGATTTGGAAATGATCATGTTGCTGCAATTCTAGGCTATGGTGACCTTCATTGGGGAAATATTATCATCACAAGAGTATCTTTTGTCGATGGCTTGGGACACAATTTGTTCTCGGTTGGGCAATTTTGTGATTCAGATTTGGAGGTTGCCTTCAGAAGTCATACATGTTTTGTTAGGGATCTTGAAGGAATCGATCTGTTGAAAGGAAATCGCATAACAAACCTTTACACCATTGATCTTTTTCAAATGTCTGCTGCATCTCCAATTTGTCTCATGGCCCGGGCCACTTCAACAAAGTCATGGTTATGGCATCAAAGGTTATCTCATCTCAATTTCGATGCCATCACCCAACTTGCAAAAGATGACCTCGTTACCGGTCTTCCAAAGTTCAAATATACTAAAGACCATCTTTGTCCATCATGTGAGCAAGGTAAAAGCAAGAAGAAGCCTCACAAACCCAAACATGTTCCAAATTCGACGAATAGGTTGCATCTCCTTCATATGGATTTGTGTGGCCCAATGAGAATCAAAAGTATTAATGGAAAGCGGTATGTCCTTGAGATTGTGTATGATTATTCTCGTTACACATGTGTTCATTTTCTTTCTTCGAAAGATGAAGCCCCGGATGTAATTATCATTTTCTTGAAGAAAACAATAGTGCTACTTCAAGCCCCTGTTATCATTGTAAGAACGGATAACGGTACAGATGTCACCAATCAGAAACTGAAAGCTTATTTTGACGAAGTTGGGATTTCTCATCAAACTTCGGCTGTAAGAACTCCAGAGCATAATGGAGTTGTGGAACGGAGGAATCGTACCATAGTGGAAGCTGCTCGGATGATGCTTCTCTCCTCCAGTGCACCGTTATTCCTTTGGGCTGATGCTATAGGAACTGCATGTTATACTCAAAACCGCTTCATTATTCACATCCGCTTCAACAAAACACCTTATGATATCATTAATGGAAGAAAACCGGATATTTCATTTTTACATGTCTTTGGTGCTTTATGTTATCCGAAGAATGATCGTGAAGATGTCGGTAAACTTGAACCTAAAGGTGATATTGATTTTTTCATTGGTTATTCTTCAACTGCTTGTGCTTACAGGGTTTATAATCGAAGGATAAGAAAGGTAATGGAGACTATGAATGTTACTTTTGATGAACTCTCGGGTATGGCCTCTCAACATAGAAGTTCACATCCCGAGCTTCAAGGTCAGACTTCTGGACACGTAAGTTCAGGACTCGCGCTTCAATTTGCACCGTCAGCAATCTCATCGTTACAACCCTCGGAACGTGACTTGGAAGTTTTATTTGGTCCAATCTATGATGAATATATGGAGGGTCCTTCGTCATTTGGTGTTCCTCAAAATGCCCCGGCTGCACCTGCTACGGTTGTTCTAGAACCACCAACTGCATCTACACCAACGACATCCGTTTTTGCACCATCTACGTCAACCTCAACTATATTGACTCCAAACTTTCCAACCACGTCTCTGACTGCTGACGCAACTCAACAACATTCTCAGCAAATTCCTACTTATGTTCATCTTCAGAATGAAATAGTTGCTGAAAATGCAAACAATGCGATGCTCTACGAACACGAGTTTGTTAATCCATTTGCGGCTTGCACAAGTACTACTCAGCCTACAACACCATATGTGGATCCGTCAAGCTCGCATCAAGTTTCTCATACACTTCCACATGAACACAAATGGACTAAGAATCATCCTTTGGTTCAAGTGATTAGCAATCTGTCACGACCAGTCTCAACACGAAATCAGCTGCATACCGACGGTGATATGTGTATCTATGCACTATCAGTCAGCACAATGGAACCAACTAGTGTGAAAGAAGCAATGACCGATGCATCATGGATTGAGTCTATGCAAGAAGAACTCAATCAATTCATCTGGCTTGATGTATGAGAGTTAGTACCTCGACCGGACAATATTGATCCCCTTACACTGAAATGGTTATTCAAAAACAAGTTGGATGAGGAGCAAACGGTCATTAGGAACAAGACTCGGTTAGTTGTAAGAGGATATAAACAACAGGAGGGAATTGATTTCGTAGAATCCTTCACCCCGGTTGCTCGAATGGAAGCTATTAGGATTTTCTTGGCATACGCAGCACACAAATCGTTCACTGTGTATCAAATGGATGTGAAGACGACTTTCTTGCATGGGCCGTTAAAAGAAGATGTGTATGTATGTCAACCTGAAGGTTTCATCAACAACGAACACCCAAGCCATGTCTACAAGTTGAAAAAGGCAATTTATGGTTTGAAACAAGCACCAAGGGCATGGTACGACGAATTATCATCATTTCTTCTCCAAAATCACTTCAGCAAAGGAACCATTGATCCAACTTTGTTTATCAAGCACTACGGCAACGACATATTGGTGGCTCAGGTCTATGTAGATGATATTATATTTGGTTCTACTAACCCAAAATATTCCATATTATTTGCAGACCTTATGAAAAGTCGATTTGAAATGTCCATGATGGGGGAAATGATGTTTTTTCTTGGTCTCCAAGTTCACCAATCCCCCCGTGGCATTTTCATATATATCAGGCCAAATATGTGCTTGAAATTCTAAAGAAATTTGGAATGGAAAACTGTGATCCTATTGGTACTCCAATGGACACTAGACACAAGCTTGATTTGGATAAGAAAAGGACATTTGTAGATGCTACAAAATACCAAAGTATGATCGGGTCCCTTATGTACTTAACCACAAGTAGACCGGACATTGTACATGCTACTTGTTTATGTGCTCGGTACCAGGCTAGGCCAACCGAGAAGCACCTCAAGGAGGTTAAAAGGATCTTTCGTTATCTCCGGGGAACCATTCACATGGGTCTCTGGTATACGAAGGATTCTGGTTTTAATCTCACTGGTTTTTCAGATGCCGACCATGCAGGATGTCATGATTCATTCAAGACCACTTCCGGTGGAGCACAATTCTTAGGTGAGAAGCTAGTGAGCTGGTCATCAAGAAAACAAGACTGTACGACGTTGTCCACTGCGGAAGCAGAATATGTGTCTCTATCCGTGTGTAGTGCTCAAGTCCTTTGGATGAGAACCCAACTCACGGATTATGGCTTTCACTTTAACAAAGTGCCTATCTATTGCGACTCACAATCAGCCATAGCCATATCCTGCAACCCGGTCCAACACTCCAAGACCAAGCACATTGCTGTCCGATTCCATTTCATAAAGGAGCATGTGGAAAGAGGAGCGATCGAACTGTTTTTTGTCAAGACGGACTACCAACTAGCCGACATCTTCACCAAAGCCCTTTCTCAAGACAGATTTGAATTCTTGGTTCGTCGACTTGGTATGCGTAGTTTCACTCCTGATGAACTTGAACGTCTTTCACATTCGCAGTAACCCTGTATATATCTATCAGAAAATCAAAATACAAAAATATAAAACCTATAAAAACAAAATAAAAAATGAAAAAATCTTTCAAAAATACCAAAAATATTCTTCTTCAACATGTCTCTCAACATCGATAATATGGACGTACTTAGAAATGTTTTTCAATAACGACACGGGTACGTACATAAAGTTCGAATGAGAGTTCAAATGTTTTTAAAACATGTCTTTTCTATTTTCTTCTCATAATGGCTTATAGTCACATGTCAGACTATAACCCGGTCCCCAAAGAAAGGAAAGTCTTTGACTTATCCTCAACAACGAGAAATTAATTTTTCTCGGTCATGGGCTTATATCAAAACATTCAAAGTTTTAAGCTCATTAACACAAGGAAAATGTTCATTTATGTACATTATTCCTTAACAACGGGAAAATAAGTTTTCTCGGGTTTTTGAGCACAATTTTTCAATGTATTTCAAAACTATGTGCTCATATACTCCCCTAGTTTTAAATAGAATTTGTTTTCGAGGGGGAGTACAAACTTTCATGCAACATTATTCTCTCCATGTTTCATCACTAGTTTCACAAAAATTTCATTGTCATGCAATTTTTGAGGGGGACAATAGTGATTAAAATGTGTTATCTTGGATAAGTTCTTTGATATAAGTGCTCTCTCTTCCTAATATGTGCAAAAACCTTTCCTTTTATGATGCACATAGGTAGGGGAGCGTTTTTTGTGATTAAGAAAGTTTTCTGGTTACGATATATATACCTTCAACACAATTATTCACGACGATATTGGTGTCAAAAGGTGGTTAGGTGTTCGTCCTATGATCCAACCAGAACCGGAGGGATCTTCCCAGGAACATTCCATTAGAAAATAGAAGTCCTTAGGAAAGATGGAGTAGTTGAGTGTACGGGAATAATGCCGACTAATGACTTAAGCTAGCACTGGAACAATCACAACAAGGTGCTAGTTATGACGTCTTGGTAAGCATTGAAGGGGTTGAAGAATGAAAAAGAAATGTAAGCATAAACGGTGTAAAGAAATAGCCCTCCATACAACTTAGGCAGAAACCGGTTCAATACATCTACCATTAGAATCACGTTGATGATTCCTGGTATTGAAGACAAAGCATCATGGACCCAGTGATGCAATGCACAACCCATCCCAGCCTACTCAAGCTTCTCTCAAAAGAAGTTTGTTTTATTGTCACGGAGTTCAACTCATTTCTATCGACTTTCTCACTCCGAGATAGTAGATATTGAATAGGTGACAGTTTGCTCCAGCCTCCGATCACCAAATAAACGTGCACTTATAGAGTCTAGAGCCAACGAGATTCATCAAAAATATCATTAGGACACTTATTCCATAGATCAATTGTTGTTCATCATTAGAACACAAGCGATGATTTACAGAGTCCTACGCTCTATCCTTGTGGTATTGCTAGAACATTCAGAGTGATACTCTTTAGTATTCACAGTGATGAATGGAAATCCTTCCAGTGTTAACATCAAACAGCACTGCGGTAGGTCATATGTAAGATTCACTTGAATTAAACATATGTTAACTGGAAAGCAACAGTGGTTTGATTCTTAATTGATTCAAACTCGTTCCAGGTCTCAACGCAATATATTTATGATCTTGCCAGAACATTCAGAGTAATACTTTTCAGTATTTACAGTGATGAATAGAAATCCTTCCAGTGTCATCATCAAACAGCACTGCGGTAGGTACCTTGTGCGATTCTATATGAATTAAACTTGTGTCAACTGGAAAGCAACGATGGTTTGATTCTTAATTGATTCAAACTTGTTCCAGGAAATTGAATTGACGACTTAATCAACATAATGGAACTACATGATTCACTCCTTACTATGAATTATCTTTCGATATATTCAAGTATTGAGAACGGCTACCACATCTGGAAACCCTGTCAAGGAAGTTCTTTGAACTTACCTAATCACAGGTACAATATTCTTACTGTATAACGGGAAACCGGAGGAATGCAAACGGTGGCGTCGTAATTCAAGATCACATGCTCATATAAATGAAGAAAGCTCAAGAACATCTGAAGACAAAGACTTCCGCTACTCTGATGATCAAGGGAGATTGTTAACAAGCTTTCATGTCAACACAAAACATGAGTATGTGGGTAAAGACACAAGAACACAAGCTGGCAAAGTTACAAGATCAAGTCAAGGCAAAGATCAAAGATCTAAGATCACAAGTCATGAAAGGAACTATGAAGAAACTCTTAAGACATCGAGCTTCAAAGTCTGCAACAACAAAGAAGTGAATTCACATATTACATGACCACCCTTAGGGGGAGATTGTTAGAAGTAATTAAAGTGATGGTCATATAATATATCGTTGCGAAGCTCGTGAAAAATTTCATTTAATGATGTCAAGAGTTTTTAGTTATTATTCTTTATGTAACGGGATTTAGTCCCGAACACACAAATGAGGAAGGCCTCCTAAACATTTGTTACTTAGTATAAAAGGCTTCCTAATCCTTATTTGTGTGTGTGCTTTCCATATTCATAGTTTTAGAGAGAGAAAGGTGTGTTTGTTTCTCTCACTAGGAAAACACCAACTTTGTATTTCTTTTCTTCTCTTCATCTTAATCTAATCTTTTTTTTAGTTTAATCATAATCATGTTATTTGTGTTTGATTAGTCGTGTGATTTAGTCATACAGATTCTTTTTAAAAGAAATACGTTGATAGTAGTGCGGCATGTAGCAACTCCATTACAATCTATCGTGGTCACCAATAAGAACTTTTGTTATGCCCGACAAATCAACCAAGGTTATGTCAAGAACATTGGGAGAAAATATCTTTAAATAAATCTGCTTATCGGAAACACCCTTGTTTCCACCAGCTTCCCTGTCATTCTCAGCCTAGAATATAGATTATCCCAGTAGTAAAAAAAGAGTTAGTGATCCAACCTTCCTTGAAAAAATTAATTAAAATGTTTAATCTTTCTTCGAAGGTTTATATTCATCCAACTATTATATGAAAACTTTTAATAAACAAATGCAAACGTATATAATGTAGGTGGTTTTTATATACACTCAGATAAGTATAAGAAGAGAGATACTTATTAAAAAACAGTTCTTCCTATTATCCTTCGAATTGTTGTACAATAGGGGGCTCAATAAGAGCAAGAATAATATAAAGCAAAAGAGAGAACTATAGGCAAATACATATTATACACTTGATATCAACAAACACTAATTAATGAGGCAATAAGATAAATAGAGCTGTGAATAGGTGAATTCAACTAAAAGCTTATAAGAATGACTTCCCATAATGCACATTCCGCGCAAGTTTCTGCTCATCAAATATCGTTTAAATATTAATCGAGCAATCTGCATAGAGAAATCTGCAATACTATTCAATAGTAACGGAAATAGAAAGAATACATTTGGATAATGTGTAATTATGAACTTGTATACTTAGTAAGTATTACATGTAATAAAAAAATCTGTAGTTGTAGTAAATACTTTTGACGTCGACCTTTGAGTTGAGTTTCCTGGTGGGAGGGTGACCCAATTTACAGTAATACCTTTTCAGATAACAGTGATTTCACCAAGAAAAGATAATCAATCTAGTGATGTTAAAGATAAATAAAAGGAAGCAGAATCAAAGAATGATGTTCTTAAACAAACGAAAGTCCATATGCAGAAGGAATCAAGAGAAAGAACAAAATTAGAAAGAAGGATGATTTGGACAAAGAACATGATATATTGATTGTCGATTCAAATTCAGATCCCGAAGAATCGGAATAAAATTACATCGATTGTCCGATACCAGAAAATCAAATGAAGAGACAAAAATAAATAATAATGATTATGAAAAAGTTGATATAATTGATAAGACAGAGGGTATCAGGGTCTTTGTATATCTATTTTAAAGGTTTTTTGTGGCTTTGATAATTAGAATTGGGGGATTTGTAAATGCTGAGATAATCATGTGTCGTTAGGAATCTTTCATTGTACTCAGGTATGGGAATGATGGAACGGTGATAATTAAACATACACAACACACGATTTCTATTTGTAGTGTCAATTCAAGCTTACTAATACCTCTATTGTGTGCCAAAACTCCATGACATCTCTACTCAGGATTTGAGCTACTTCTTTTTGGAAGTTAAACATACCAAATAGAAACCAGTAAAAAGGCAAACAATCGAAGTTGACTTGATCAGCCATTGCCTCCAACGTCTTGAACTGTTTCCAGAGCCAATTTATAGACGAAGTTGCATACCTATCATCTTAATTTCTAAAGTTCCAAAGTTGACCCATCAGCCTCCATAATGGGCTGAACAATGCACGACCTATGATTACCAATCCGTCAATTTAGACCACATAAAACAATAGTCTATCAAGAGATTTTAAATAGAATATACAAACGCTACTATGATTAATAACCGTATTTTCTACAACCAAAATCTGTTCATGCCCATCATCTAAAGCATGTAATAGACACTAATCATGGTTATATGAAAAAAAGTACTCAAATCTATACACATATGCTTGTACTTGTATACTCAGTAAGTATTACCTGTACTAAGAAAATCCGTACTTGCAGTAAACACTTTTGATGTCGGCCTTTGAGCTGAGTTTCCTCGTAGGAGGGTGGCCCAATTTACAGTAATACATTTTTAGCTAACAATGATTTCACCCAGAAAAGATAATCAAAAAAAATCTAGTGATGTTAAAGATAAACAAAAGGAAGCGGAATCAAAGAATAATGTTCATGAACAAACAGCAAGTCCAAATGCAGAAGGAAGCAAGCGAAAGAACAAAATTAGAAAGAAGGATAATTCTGCGACGACTAAAAGATGGTTATCCCTTTAAGTGTGGTGGTGTGTGTGACATTAGTGTCACATGCGCTGCATATCCCTTCATATGTATCGCAGTCAATCCTAAAAGGAAATCTCTCGCCCTCTACCCTGTTTTAATTATGTGATTGTTGGTGTCCTAATCATTACCATTGATTAACTTCCACGAATACTTTGTTATACAAAATTATTTTATGATTGGATAAATGATGTCTGTATATAATTTGGATTCCTACTCACTATGGTATTTATAAGAAAGTTGACTGAACAATATAATATCGATGAAACTTCGTTTAAAAGAGGATCATATGTAGTCGGGGCTCTGTTCCAAAATATTTAACTCCATATACCTTGCGGGGATATAAGTTTTGTACAAAGTCATGAGAACTGACCCTAACTTAAATTAAGGAAATTTCCCAACCGAGAACCAACCCGATAGTACATTATCGAAACCTAAACCGAACCGAATAAGATCAGGTCGGTTCGGTCAGGTTTAGCTAGGTTTGGTCAGGTTTAGCTAGGTTTGGTCAGGTTTAAAGTGTGGGACAGCCTACAGTGGGTTAAAGTTGGTTCATGCAGTGAATACCTTCGCTTGTTAAGTTGATGGTGTTCTGCTGGAGGTTCTATTGGAACCTATGGGGTCCCATATTTTCCTTCTGCTTTTGTATTGTATTCCATTATCCTTGTTGGAAGATTACAGTTGGCCAGGCCTGGAACTATATTGTACCCTCTTTTGATGGTTATTAATAATAAGTCTGCATTTCAAGAAAAATATTACTTACAGTTTGATAACAAATGTCAAACCGACATGAGTGCTTTATTAATATAAATTAAACAAACACAAAGTGATAGATTGGCTTACTTTTGAGTCTTCAGCTTCTTTGTGATAGACGAGATCCTCTAAGGACAACATCCAAAGCATCAGTAAAAGTCGTGATGGCATAGTGTCAAACAAAATAATAGGATATGTTCAGTACACGCTCATATAAATGAGAATCACATTCAAATAAGATAAACGTTGGTACCTGTCTATCAGTGATTGTAGTAAAATACGACCTTTTAGGAAAAAGGCGTAAAAGCGACAAGTATTAAGTGTCGGTTTAGGAAAACCAAGCACTAATGACCAAATGAAGTTCAAGTTCATTTCCCAAGGAGGCTAGTGTGTTGTGTTAAAGACTTGATTAATGTTTGTGATTATAATAATGAGAAAAGAAAATAGAAAAGGATGACGGTTACGATTATGAATTAAACTAAGACGAAAAGTCGTGCACGTAAAACCGTAAAATATGACGAAACTTAAAATTAACCTAAAAATTCCTAGAAAATTGCAATAAATCCTAAAAAATATAATTAGAGTTTACAAAAAATCAAAATTCACTCAAACCTTTTATTTAATTAGATATTAATTTTTTAATGCTAATTAAAGCTCAAAAAATTAATTTAATTAACAAAAAACCCAAAATGATATTTTTCACTTTGTAAACCTCTAAAATAACTTAACTGAATTAAAAACTAATTTTGAAAAATTTAAAATTAATTAAAACTATTTAAAAATGATTAAAAGTTATAAAAATCTTAAAATAATTCTAAAAATAATGAAATGACAAAAAAATTAATCTAAAAGTTTTAAAATTCCTAACTTGATGTATTAAACCTAGGAAAAATGAAAAAGTTGCAAAAATCTTAAATTTAATTTTTAATAGTAAAATAATAAAAAAATAATATAAAAAATCTAAAATTTATAAAAAATTCTAAAAAGTCGCAAACTAGTTTATTTTAACCTAAATAAAACAGAAATGAAGTTGAATTTACCAAAATACCCCTATTGGTCCTCCAAATGGGCTAAATAACTAAACAGTCCACCTAATTGGGCTTTTTGGCCCAATAAGCAAAAAGTTGTCCAAATAAGCCAAAAATCACCTATCTGACTCAAAATTCGATTTTAAGAACAAAAGTATAAAGGCCCAAAAGCTAAAAGTGAGCTTATCACATCTTAATAATCAACAGCTTATTCTTAATGGGCTTTTTGGCCCATTAAGCCATAAGCTAATGCCATAAGCTCTAATTTGACACACAAGCATCTTTTGGGATACTTAAGAGATCTGTGAAAAAAAAATTTGAAAAAATCCCAAGAAATAAGCCTGAAATAAACAAAAGCTCTCTATAGAAAACGACAAAATTGTCGTTTTTGAGTTCTAGGCCACCTCAAGTGCTAATTCAAGTTGCAAAAGGTTTTAAATGACTTAATTAAGCAAAATCAACAAAAAGTTTTCAAATAAGCACAAAGAATAAGCTGGAATAAGCAAATAAGCACTTATGAAAAAGTCAAGTCAATTGGTTTTCTAGTCAAACCTAAAAGTCAAACCCTCATATGCTCCAGATTAGTCAAATGGGTCAAATGATGAAGATTGATTACAAAAACTAAGTTGTTGCAAGTCTGGATAAGCTAGAATGACTTATGAATAAGCTATTTGATAATTAACACTAGCAGTGGCTAGTTTTGGGTGTCCAGCAGTGGGAAAAGTGGCTACTGCTTGACTTCTTTGACTTTTTGTCTTTTGTGGATTTTTGTTGGATTCAGAGCACACAAAGGCACCCTTATAACCAGTGTGTTATAAGGAGTCAATAGGAATCACAAAATCACAAAAAACAACAGCAAATTGATACAGTTAATTCAATCTTTGCCCAGATATCACACAAACATGAACTTAAGCAGTTATGAACAAGATAAGTAGTTTTAGCAAGAATAAGCCAACCAAATTGAACCAAATGCACATAATAGCTTAAATAAATTTAAATGAACATAAATCAACTGGTTTCATACAATGATTCAAGGTTTAGACGAGGATTCATGCTAATGAATATCACTGATGAACAATGAACAAGCATATTATGAACTTTGATGATGTACTTGAACACAAATCCAATTTCAAACACTCAAATCTTCTAAACAGGTTACACAAATTTTGATTAAATACTTGTTAGCCCTAAACATGCATACACTCTAGGTGTTTCCAAAATCTTAGGTCAAAACAGGCAAAATCAAACAAGTTATAGCACAATCAAGAAATTGATGTTTAAAAGCTCAAGACTTACATATATCAGCACAATATCACTTAATAAACAGATACCAACACTTAACAAACACAAATCCTAACTCAAACTCAAACTCAAACAAGTACCTTAAATCAGTAGACCCAAACACCCCTTTCACTTTTTAATCCAAGATTTAACAAAGCAATTGTGTATTTTAGGTTTATTAAAGCCTAATCTAGCATCATAACAACAATATGATGCAGTATTGAGCAGATTCAAGCAACAAGAACAAAACTTACAGCAGCAGATCACAAAATCACAAAAAATCACTTTTTTAACAGATTTTGGGTAAAAAGGCTCAAACCTCATGAATGTACATCCACACTCACGAATTTTTGAGCTTATGTGCCTAGCTTAACAAGGCACAAGCTTCCACAAAGCTGCTAAGAGTAACAAGGTTAGAACAAGCAAAATATAAAACTGAAAATTGAAAAACAAAGCTGATTAATGCAACCTTTGTACCCACTCCTTGATTATCCCAAGACCACAAGCTCACAACACCTTGATAATCTTCTTATCAGGGTGCTATGATCACTTGTAATCAAAAAATTCCAAGGATTTACCAAAGAACTTAGCAAAATATCAGTTTTGAGAAAACTTGGCAATTTCTTGCACAAGGTTTAAAAACAGGTTTTGAGATTCAACAAACACAAATATGTAACAATAATAAGCAAGGAATAAAGTTGGCACTTGGATTTCTTCAACAATTCAAACACGTTTTCATTAACTTTGAAAAAGGCTTTACAAAAAGTTAAACAAGGAAAAACCAAGCGTAAAAGCTAATGTTGTGAGTCCTATGCCTTATATAGGCTACATGAATACTAGAAAAGCTTATAAATAACATAAACCCTAGTTGGTGAGTTTCCAAATTTGCCCTTGAGGTTTGAAAATTCTTGAGCTCATGTGAAGTATCTTGGCGTCTTGTGAAGCTGGAAAGTGATGGAATTGCGATCAAGGGCTCCTATGAAGCTTAAAATGTAAGCTTCATTTTGTTATGTAGATTCTCTAGCATGTTTTGGCAGTTTCCCCAAAAACATGTAGCAAGGGTTTAACATGTGAGCTGTTGGTTGAGGATGTGGCAAGTTTAGAGGTTGGGTTATGATTAGAACCACCCTAATCATAATTCTGGACAAGATGATGGCCTAATTTTGGCTTTAAAAAAGTACCCAATTTGTGTTCTTATGTGAATAGTGGGTGGTTTAATCCGATTTTATGTTTAAATAAGTTGTTTAGCGTGTTTATTAACTAATTAGTTAAATAAAAGCTGAGTGGGATTGTGACATGGCAAGGGGTGACATGTGATTGGTGGAAAAGTGGTAGTGGGACACATGGCAGCCACTGGTTGGTTAAGGTAAGTTGGGATGTTGGCCAGATTAAACCCTTCTTTTATTCCTTTCTTGTCATTCAGGTTTAAACATAATAGAATCTGAATTCCTTTGTTAATCAAGTTTTGGTTTTCACACTTTTGCCCCAAAAACTTTTGGAAAAGTATTTCAAGGGTATTACTTGCCAATTCATGATATTTGAAGGGTTGTTTTGGCATTTTCTTCATTCTTCGAGGTGTTGACTTGTATTGTTGACTTCTTGAAGGACTAATAATGACAAGTTTTCAAATTTGAGGGAACTTTCTTGCCAATTCTTCAAAGTGAGGGCTTTACCTGGTTTGAGTCTGTGTGGCGATGGGCTCAAACCCCGTGGATTAGTCGGCCAATGAGTCGGAAATCACGGTTACCAAAAAAAAATCTTCAAAGTGGATGGTCCTTTTTGTAATTTGACAAACTTTAAGGACCAAACTTGTAATTATGAATACACAAGGGTTTAAAGTGTCGATTCTTCAATATTGGAGGACCCTTCTTATACAATCTTCAATTATGCAAGGGTTATTCTTGGAAAATCAACTCTAGGGCTTGGTTCATTGTGCGGCTTCGTTTCCCGTGTTCATTTTTGCTTGTTTCTTGTGATCTTTTTCCATTTTCTCAATATCCGAACCTAAAATACACATGGAACAAACACAAGCATATATTTGGTATATTTCATGATATTTAATGCATTTTAAGCCCATTTTAGACGATGAGATTATGTATAAAAGCAGTCTTATCACTCCCCATACTAAACCATTGTCGTGCCCTTACGTAATGCTAGAATAAAGTATTTTAGCATCTCCAAAATTCATTTTATGCACTTTTATTGAATGATAAACTTGCTACACTACTACTACTTCTACTACTTGTGTTTTAGTCATAATGTATGATTTTCATCGCAAAATGGGATGTTTAGGTTCATAGAACAGGAACACGTGAATGCTTCGTTAGAAATAATTTCGTCGTCCTTGATTTTCACCCCAATTCCATGCCAAGCGTGCAACGAGATCATTGTCATTATAAGTTAGTAATGCTAACACTACTCATATTCCCTAATCACGTACTTAGACTCCCCTTTTCCTAAGTGGTATCTCTTATATTGTATTTTTGTCTTGAATGTTCACGAGGATACATTTTTTACTTATGTGATGATAGAGATTTAGGTCTAAAAATAGAGTCATAATGGTGTAACCAAGACCATCGAATTAATAACCCCCCCTAATAGACAACGATGTCAAAAAATTAAGTCAAAAAGAAGGATCGATAAACACGGTTTAATAACGGTTTTGAACATGAGACTTATTACCAAGACATTTATACGCCCCCTAACGGATGGGCCTTATATCATAGGTTTACCTCCATCTTTTATTCAACTTCGCCATGAAGCTTTTATTATGACTTCGGTCTTGCCTTGCCTTTTATTTAACCTCGCTATGAGGTGTTTATTAGGTGAAGCTTTTGATTATTAAATCTTCAAAGATTAAGGCATAATTCACATTCAATTTCGCATAGATTTTTCGGCCTTGTGAGCTTCAAGTTGTTTGCTTGATTTAGGTGAGCACTTGAAATCTTATTATAAGTTGAAGCTTTTAATTATTCGGGTTGCTAATAATTCAAAACCGTGACGCTGGCGATACCTTAATGTCTTCCCAATTTAAATTACATGGAAGCTACTAGAAAAGACTAGAAACCAACAATCAAGACTAAACCGCTAAGCCAATACTTATTAAGTAAAAAATATATATACAAGCGAAGGGAGAATAAGCAAACAACGAGAACACATGCGTTTTTGAAAGAATACGAGTACTCTACGTTTATCATAGTAACTTATAATTAAATCTATCATTTCTCGTCCTCATTTAAGAGACTTAGCCTAATGTGAAGTTAAGGAATCTAAGCTAAGTGCTCAACACGCATGGCCAAGTCACAAATTACACTTATTCTCGCCATCAAAAAATCTACATTCGTGTCTTCAAACACTTATAAAACGTGAGAAAAATTTTAAAATTTAGCCATTTTTAGCCTTATTTTGCAACAAAACGATAAACAAAAAGATGAACTTTGGAAAGCGTGAAAGTTTGGCAAGGCAAGTATCTATTCACCCCATACTGAAGTTAAACATTGTCCTCAATGTTTCGAGTCTAAGGGTAGGATACCCCCATACTAGAGACGTAGTCGAATGCATAATCTAGCATGGAAAGGGTGGAACCATTAAATTTAAAACCGTTTATGAAGTGTGCTAAAAACTTAAGGTTAGAACATATAAGGATATATCATGGATATTGAGAAATTCTTCAAAGCAAATGATCGAGTGCTCCCATAAAACGAACACGAGAGGCTCCAATCGTGAAGATCATGATCATCTAAAAACCACATATCACAAACAACCACGAAACAAAGGTTGGAAGGGCATAAATCCCCTCACGTTACTACATTAGAAAGCGATAATATGTACATGGATAAGCATGGGAATCCCCCACGAGGCACCTTGTTTTTGATTACCGAGTCATGAGCTCGACTCGATCCCCTCAATACTAATTATCATTGGGGAAGGTGATTTGGTCGAGGTAGTTCAAGGAGGGAACTTCCCCGCCAAAGTAGTGCTTCAACCTATGTCCATTCACCTTGAAATTGGGTCCATTATTTTGAGCTAGCTCGATGGTCCCATATGGAAAAACTTGGGTAATGGTGAATGGACCGGACCAACGGGATTTCAACTTGCCGGAAAAGATTTTCAAACGTGAGTTAAAAAGCAACACTTGATCTCCAATGTTAAAAACCCGTTTTTTTAATTTTAGAATCATGAGACTTTTTAGTTTTCTCTTTATAAATCAATGAATTTTCATAAGCAATGTCCCTCAATTCATCTAATTCATTCAATTGCGTTTTCTGGTGTTTTCCCGCAGTCTCAATGTCATCATCACAATGCCTTAGGGCCCAATAAGCTTTATGTTCGAGTTTAATTGGCAAGTGACAATTCTTCCCATACACAAGCTTGTAAGGAGTGCACCCGATGGGCGTCTTATGAGCGGTACGGAGGGCCCATAAAGCATCGTCTAACTTATCTGACCACGATTGTCAGTTCTCTCCAATCGATCTCTCCAATATCCTCTTTAATGCTTAGTCTGAAACCTCGACTTGCACACTCGTTTGTGGGTGATAAGCCGTAGAAATTCGATGTGTAACCCCATATTTCCTTAGGACCCTTTCGAATCGGTCATTACAAAAATGGATTCCACGATCGCTTATGATCGCACGAGGGGTTCCAAACCGAGAAAACAAGCTCTTCAAAAACTTGACTACCACACGAGCGTCGTTCATGGGCAAAGCCTTAGCTTCCACCCACTTGGATAGGTAGTCAATAGCGACAAGGATGTACTTATTACCACGAGATGATGGGAACGTCCCCATAAAATCAATTCCCCAAACGTCAAAGATCTCACACACTTGGATGATGTTTTATGGCATTTCATCGTTTTGTGAGGCTTTTCCTTGTAGTTGGCATGAGTCACACGACTTCACAAGTGCGTGTGCATCTCGGTAAATAGTATTCCAAAAGAATCCGGCATCGAATACCTTCTTCGCCGTGAGATTCGCACCATGGTGAGCACCCGTGGGTCCCTCGTGACAAGATCTAAGGATATTAGAAGCTTCGGTGCCAAATACACAACGTCGAATAATTTGATCCGGACAAGTCCGAAAGACGTAAGGTTCATTCCAAAAGTAGAACTTGAAGTCACGAAAGAATTTCGTTTTTGTTGAGTCGTCATAACCTTAATGATGAAGTTGCCGGCATGGTAATTTGCGATGTCCGCAAACCATGGGGTGGATGAGGCAAGCTTAGAATTCACTACACCAAGTGTCTCGAGAGGAAATTTTTCGGTAATTTCCTTTGGCTCGTACACACTTTGGTGAGGATCATCCAAACGAGAAAGATGATCGGCCGCTAGATTCTCGGCTCCTTTTTGTCAAGGATTTCGACATCAAATTCTTGTAGGAGGAGAATCCAACGAAGCAATCTCGGCTTTGCATCTTGTTTAGCCATGAGATACTTGATTGCCGAGTGATCCGTATACACTATGCATTGGGTCAAGACGAGGTAAGGTCGGAGTTTCTCAAATGCATACACCACGGAAAGGAATTCCTTTTCCGTTGTGGTGTATTTAAGTTGAGTCTCGGTCATCGTCTTGCTAGCATAGTGAATAGGCAAGAAGTGCTTTTCATGATGTTGCCCCAAAACGGCCCCAATAGCGTAATCACTTGCATCGCACATGAGCTCAAAGGGGAGGTTCCAATTGGGAGAAACAAGAATGGGAGCTTCGGTAAGTTTCCTCTTAAGGATTTCAAAGGCTCGTACACAATCTTTGTTAAAGACAAAAGGAGCATCTTTTTCGAGGATATGTGTAATAGGTCGAGAAATCTTTGAAAAATCCTTGATGAATCGATGATAAAAGCCCGCGTGGCCTAGGAAACTCCTAATTCCCTTAACGGTTTTGGGATGAGGTAATTTGGCGATGACGTCTACCTTAGCTTTATCTACCTCAATCCCCGCTTTCGAGACCTTGTGCCCTAAGACGATTCCTTCCTTAACCATGAAATGACATTTTTCCCAATTGAGCACAAGGTTGGTTTCCTCACAACGTTTCAACATTCTCTCAAGATTCGACAAACACGAAGTGAACGAACAACCAAACATGGAAAAATCATCCATAAAGACTTCCATCGTCTTCTCGATCATGTCATGAAAAATAGCCATCATACACCGTTGAAAAGTTCCCGGTGCATTGCAAAGTCCGAATGGCATTCTACGATAGGCAAACGGTCCATATGGACACATGAACGTAGTTTTTTCTTGATCACGAGGATCGATGGGGATTTGGAAGTAACAGGAAAACCCATCTAAAAAGCAATAGAAATCTTTTCCCACAAGACGCTCCAACATTTGGTCCATGAAGGGCAAGGGAAAATGGTCTTTACGAGTGGCGTCATTCAATTTACGATAGTCGATACACACCCTCCAACCGGTCACGAGTCGAGTTGGAATTAACTCGTTGGCATCGTTTGGTACAACGGACATTCCTCCCTTCTTAGGGACACAATGAATAGGACTCACGCAAGGTCTATCGGATATAGGGTAAATCATTCCCGCGTCAAGGAGTTTAAGGACTTCCTTTTTTATGACGTCGTGAATTTTGGGGTTCACCCTCCTTTGACATTGGATTGCGGGTTTGTATTCCTCCTCCATTAAGATTTTGTGGGTACAAAATTTGGGATCGATCCCCTTAATGTCGGATAATTTCCACGCAATTGCTCCTTTGTGGTCCTTTAGAACATCGATAAGTGCATTTTTTCATCATTCGAAAGATCTTTTGCAATATTCACCGGCAACTTATCGTCTCTCCTTCCAAGAATACGTATTCAAGATGAGGAGGTAAATCTTTCAACTCAAGGATTGGTGGTTCCTCAATCAAAGATTTGGGCTCGATACTCATAACCTCCTCGGGTGGAGGAAATGGGAAATCGTTAATAAAATCCTTGATAATCGAGAAGTCCTCATCGTTGTCGAGGTTTTCGTCACAAGTACGTGGAACATCAAATTCTTCCAACGTAAAACCACCACCTTCAAATGGAGTGAAGGATGGTGTCGAATTATCAAGAATGGGATCAAGCATAGTAGGATTGCCACTATTTTCATCATCACCAAAACCTAAAACTTCTTGTGAAAATTCCTCGCAAACAACGTCGATCATATCAACGAGGTTTATGGTCGCGACGGAATTAACATGAAAAATTGGAGAGTTTTGTGTTGCGTTTATAACAAGTTCCTCGTCGTTGAAACGTAAGGTGATTTTTCTAGCATGCACATCAATCAACGCCATTGACGTATCCAAAAATGAACGACCTAAAATAAGAGGAACTTGAGGATCCGTGGGAATATCAACAACGATAAAATATACCGGATAATAGAACTTTCCCATTTTCACAAAAACGTCTTCGGCCAATCCACATGCGAGAATAGTGGAATGATCGGCCAACTCGATAGACATTAGTGAAGGAGTAAGATTAGGAAGATTGAGCGACTTGAAGATTGCAAGTGGCATCAAGTTAATACTAGCACCAAGATCGGCCAAGGCATAGCATTCTTCCATATCTTGAATTGCACATGGAATCAAGAATTTACCGGGATCACCGAATTTTTGAGGTATGCGGTTAAGATAAACCGATGAACAACTAGACAATTGTTGCAATTTCTCCTTGTTGTTTAACATACTCTTAAAGTTAGCGGAAAATCGAGGCATCATGACCAAAGCATCGGCAAAACTTATATTGAAATTCAAATCATGGAACATTTTCATAAAAAGCTCTAATTGGTAATTGTCGCGCTCTTGACGTTTCTCCTTACGAAGTCTAGAAGGGTAAGGCAAAGGTGGTGTGGGTTGAGGCATAGGCATAGCCTTTGGAATCTCGGGTTCCAATGATGGTAATGGCTCAACCGTAGGTGTGGCATGAGCGGTACTTCGTGGGATTGGGATATGCTCCGCTTCGACCACCACCTTGGATTCTTCCTCAATTCCCTCCATCGTTGGAGAGTTTTGGTTGAGGAGTTGGTTCCTTAAGTGTCTTACCACTTCGTGTGGTAATCACTTTCATCTCTCCCTTAGGGTTTGATATGGTGTTGCTAGGAAGACTACTCGAAGACGGTTTACACATTATAGCCTCAAACATGGACAAAATTTTATCCTCAAACATATATTGCCTCTTATCGGCCTTAAGCATGTTGCCTTTGTTCCATCTTTTGTTGGTTTTGTTGTAACCTAGTTACATTACCCTCCATTTTGTTGGTATAGATCTTAAGCTCATTGCTAACTTATTTTTCAAGTCTTTCTTCGAATCATTCTTAAACTCGGATCTTAGGCTAATGATCTCTCTTTGAATATTATCAAACCTAGCATCATTTCCATTTGCGTAATCAACAAATTCATTTGGAAGATCTTTCAAGTTTTGCAAACTCTTGTTGTTGTTTTGAAAATCATTGTTTTGATTTTTGTTTGAAACTTGATTGTTATTAGCCCCTTGATTTCCATAGTTGTTACCCTTGTAATTGTTTTTGTAACCAACTTGGTTTTTTCGATAGTTGTTAGCATTTTGATTGGGAGCAAAACCCGGTGGAGTCATCTGATTAGAGTGGGTAACTTGACCGTTTTGGTTGTAAGTTCTCGTGGCCGCGTAGGCACTCGAAGTGTTACCACTGTTGGTAATGCACTCGGAGAAATCGTGATCTCCACCACAATTGTAACACCCCATTTTGATAAATGGAATGTCATGCGTGATTATGGCGTGTCATCAAAGCATACAAGGATAAATGTCTAAACATTACATGACCATAAAGGAAATACCGGAATCAAACATCGGTAGTACAAAAGTAGAACTCATCATACACAAACGTAAGTACTGTAAATGAAAGGACTAAAAAATGTCCATGGAAATGAGTATCAAAGTATAGATAAATGCATAAAGTAAAGAAGGCTAGAAAGCTTCCAGTCCATATGCACCTACGCTTAAAGTCTACGAGCGTCCCTGAGTACCTGCCGTTTTGGGAACATGAAAAGGAAAACGGCTGAGCAATACGCTCAGTGCACGGATGTACAAATATAGCATGAATAGTATAAGCATATAAACATGAAACAGCGGAAGAAACTAAGTCCTGGATAACCCGGTTATATCTTAATAAAACTGGTTTATAGTTTGAAAATCCTTATGTTTATCTTGTAAAAACTGTTTAACACATTTTACCGTTAGCCAATATAGGTCATGAAATATCAACGTGCATGAATACTTGGAGGGGTGACCTCGTCATGCAAATTAGAGGGGCTGCCTCTAATTTAATATACTGGTTTTGGGTAGGAGGGATCAGCTCCTTGTGAAGGATGCAAGGCACACACCACAATCACACTGAGTAATCTGCTGATAACATGTATACTAGGATGCACCCATACGCCCCACCTGATAATATAATAAATGGCCAAAAGCTGAAAGGGACGCCACGAGCTATCACTCCGCCGTGGTGAAGTCATAACACTAGTGCCTCCAGTGTTATGGTTATGGTACCTCCATAACTAGGTGAAACTGGTCATGCATGTATATGGCTTTAGGTATTCTAATTAAACATAAGCAATCAAACCATATAAAACATATAATGGGGAAAACAGTTGGCTGTATACGGGAAATCCTAATAAGGAAGAATGTCCATACTGAAAGGACGGAGAATCCGTACCTTATGTCCAGTGAACGAAGAAGACGAACGGAAGAGAGTCCTACTTCGGTATCACTAATGCTACATAAATACATACGTTTATAAGTATCTGATTACTGAGTACGTAATTGGTTTTATATCATGTCTTAGCTTGTTTTATATGTTCATGTCATGTTTTACTGATTTAAGCTTTATACTGTGTTTATCATATATTCTGTCTATTCTGATTAAGTATTACTTGTATTTCATGTATTATTATACTTGTTGTGTAATAATAAGTAACTTTCTAAAAATAGCAGGTTTCCTAAAATAGAAAGTTTCCAAAAATAGAAAGTTACCAAAAATAGAAAGTTTCCAAAAATAGAAAGTTTCCAAAAATAGAAAGTTTCCAAAAATAGAAAGTTTCCAAAAATAGAATTACTGCTGAAAATAGATAAGTTTCTAAAAATAGAAAGTTTCCATAAATAGATTAGCTACCTTAAATAAATAAGTTTCTAAAAATAGAAAGTTTCCATAAATAGATATAAGCTGGATAATTAAGCTATTTATATAAGCTTAAGTGTTTTACTGATTAATATTCTAAGTCATGTGATTATATAGTATAGTTTATTAATTATTTCATGTGAATTAAATAAACTATAGGTTAAAGTATTTAATTAAATATAACATGATTTTAATTAAATAAAGGTAAAATACTTAGGTTAAAACATGTATTATTATCTATTAATAATATAACCTAAGTCATGTAAATTAATTAATTATAAGTCATGGTTTTAATAATTAATTAATTATATAGTCTAATTAAAAGATAAATACTTAGGTTAAAATTCATGAATTAATAAATAAATTAATAACCTAAGTCATGTAAATTAAATTAATCATGTTGATGCTTTTAATTAATTTAATTTAAATCTTGAAAAATAATATAACTTGTAAAAAAATAAACCTGAAAAATAACTCATGAACCGGACCCGTGATTAAAACCCATGAACCGGACCCGTAACCATCACCATACCCCGACCGAGGTCGGGGTTTCCCTTTCCCTTGCTGCTGCCGTGACACCATCACCACCATACCGAGACCATATGGTCTCGGTGGTGCGAAATAAGCGAAGCCGAGACCCCCTTGGGGCTCGGTTAGGCGTCGGCCACAAACAAAACACCCCTAAACCCTTGATTGATTTAACCCCATGATTAATAACATGTTTAAAAGTTGTTTTTAATTAGTTTATTAAAAACATGCATGATTTTGTGTGATTAAATAAATCAAAACATAAAAAGAAAAGGTTAAAGGTTATACCGATTACGTGAAATCAAGAAGGATGAACACACAACGATCCTTGTAATTTATCTAACACCAAAATCAACCCGAATCACCTCTTGGTGATGCTAAACCCGGCGGACAAGAACAAAGAAGGAGGAGGAAAAGCTTTTAAGGTTTTTCTTGTTTTTAATAAATGTGTTAAATGAAATAACTTTTCCCCTTAACCCCTTGTTTAGTAAAAATTAATGGGCTAGGCCCTTTTCCTTGTTGGAGCCGCGGCATGGGGCCCACATGGGGGTAACCCGAACCTTTCTCGTGTCTAAAATAATAGTGTGTTCTCGTGTTCGTAAATTACGTGTTCTAATTAGTTATCTATCGTGACTTAATATATTTATTCGTGTTCGTAATAAATATATATACATACGTGCTCGTGATTTATTTACGTTCATGATTTCATGTTCGTATGTTCGTGATTATAATTATTATTGGAATAATTATCGTGTGTTAATACGTAATAAATACTTATCGTGTTATAACACGTACGTAATACTTGTAATTCTTGTTCGTGAAACATAAACGTGCTATAAAAGGAAAGTTCTAATCATGTACGCACGATCTTAAGGGTACTATTCATGGTAAAAGCATGCGGGTTTTACAACAATACATGCAAGAAACCTCAACCGCTTTAGCCGTAGCGGGAGTACTTTGTTCACCAACCTTAAATTCAATCAAAAGACCTTTAAGCTTATCAAAAATTTTGTTTTCCAAATTTGCCTCAATTCGGCAAGCATCGATGGTATAAGACAATGAAGGTGAAGCCGAAGACGAAGCCCTACGAACACTCGATGTGCTACGAGGACTATAGACCTTAGACCTATTCTCAATAATCAACAACGATTCCTCGAGCGTTTTACACAAAAAATTACCAACCGCGACGGCATTAAGATAATCTCTCTCATGATCGTTCAGTCCATTGTAAAACGTGTCAATTTGAAGCAAGTCGGAAAAAAGGTGATGAGGATACTTGTGCAACATTTCCTTAAACCGATTCCAAGCCGTAGAAAAACTCTCATTAAATTCTTGTGAAAATTTTGAAATCTCGTTTTTCAAATGCGTAGTCTTAGAGGGCGGAAAAAATTGGTTCACAAACTTTGAAACGAGATCCTTCCACGTCAATATAGAATTGGGTGGCTCTTTCTCTAACCAAATTTTAGCGGGCCCCGCTAAGGAATACGGAAAAAGCATCATCTTAATCAAGTCGTTAGAGACGTCCTTAAACTTTCAAGTGGCGGTAAGATGATTGAATTGGCGGATATGGTTGTGCCGGTTGTCCTTTTCATCACCACGGAATTTGTTGTTTTGGATCATCGACAACAAACCCGTCTTAACTTCAAAATTCTCCGCAAGGATGGCGGGAATCACAATAGCCTCTCCATAACCCTCGGTGGGTGTTTGAAGTAACTCCCTCATAGTTCGATTAGCCATGGTTGCTTCTTGTTTTACGATAGGTTCGTCAATAGGAGACTCCTCACTTGAAAGGTTAGGTATAGTTTCCTTTCGGTTTTTTCGTTTACGTGCACGTCTTGCTTGATTACGAGTAAGCATAAACGTCACGTACAACGTGGGGATGAGCAAAGAAGATTCTTTTTGGTGTTTTTGACTTTTTCAATTTTTTTGTGGTTTTTGATTGTTTTTACTTTTTTATGGATTTGTGATGTATTACGTAGACAAAAATATACAAATCTCTCCTCAAATCAAATCTCTCGATTAAAGGATCCTCAAGGAATAAAAACGATCACGTAAAGTGAACGCCTTTGATGACTTTAGAACGTTGGTGGAACACCAAAACGTTCACGAGGGTTTTATCAATTGAAACCAAGAAAATATATATGATATGTAGATAATACTTTGGTTGGCAAACCCTCGATTAGCCCTTTTTATCTAAACACTCACAAGCAAGCGGGGAAAAGAGGAGGCGCGAAGCACTTAAGAGCCTTTTTCCTTAGGGTACATTTTATAATACCCACCTTATAGTTTGTGTTTTTCAAAATTAAGCTTCACGAAAGTAATTATATATTTTGCCTTTTTTCTTTGTTTGGGATTCGAATACAATGATCGAGTGATGAAATCCCGAATCAAGGTGTGTTTTCACACTTTTGGAGTACTTGTGAATTTATTGTTTTACGTATACAATATAGTAATAATATTCACACAAAAACGAAAAACTGATAATACGTATTAGTAGAGTTCTACTAATACAATTATATTTATGGATAATATAAAAACAACAATTTTTCAAATCAAAACACAACACGCCTCCCCGGCAGCTGCGCCAAAATGATTGTAGTAAAATACGACCTTTTAGGAAAAAGGCATAAAAGCGGTAAGTATTAAGCGTCGGTTTAGGAAAACCAAGCACTACTGACCAAATGAAGATCAAGTTCGTTTCCCAAGGAGGCTAGTGTGTTGTGTTAAAGACTTGATTAATGTTTGTGATTATAATAATAAGAAAAGAAAAGAGAAAAGGATGACGGTTACGATTATGAATTAAACTAAGACGAAAAGTCGTGCACGTAAAACTGTAAAATATGACGCAATTTAAAAATTAACCTAAAAATTCCTAGAAAATTGCAATAAATCCTAAAAAAATGTAATTAGAGTTTACAAAAAATCAAAATTCACTTAAAGCCCAAAATGAGATTTTTCACTTTGTAAACCTCTAAAATAACTTAACTAAATTAAAAACTATTTTTGAAAATCTTAAAATTAACTAAAACTATTTAAAAATGATTAAAAACTATAAAAATCTTAAAATAATTCTAGAAATTAATGAAATGACAACAAAATTAATCTAAAAGTTTTAAAATTCCTAACTTAATGTATTAAACCTAGGAAAAATGAAAAAGTTGCAAAAATCTTAAATTTAATTTTTAATAATAAAATAATAATTAAATAATATTAAAAATCCAAAATTTATAAAAAATTCTAAAAAGTTGCAAACTACTTTACTTTAACCTAAATAAAACAGAAATGAAGTTGAATTTACCAAAACACCCCTATTGGGCCTCCAAATGGGCTAAATAACAAAACAGTCCACCTAATTGGGCTTTTTGGCCAAATAAGCAAAAAATTGTACAAATAAGCCCAAAATCACATATCTGACTCAAAATTTGATTTTAAGAACAAAAGTCTAAAGGCCCAAAACCTGAAAGTGAGCTTATCACAGCTTAATAGTCAACTGATTATTCTTAATGGACTTTTTGGCCCATTAAGCCATAAGCTAATGCCATAAGCTCTAATTTGACACACAAGCTTCTTTTGGGATACTTAAGAGATCTGTGAAAAGAAATTTTAAAAAAACCCCAAGAAATAAGCCTGAAATAAGCAAAAGCTCTCTATAGAAAACGACAAAATAGTCGTTTTTGAGTTCTAGGCCACCTCAAGTGCTGATTCAAGTTGCAAAAGGTTTTAAATGACTTAATTACGCAAAATCAACAAAAAGTTTTCAAATAAGCACAAAGAATAAGTTGGAATAAGCAAATAAGCACTTATGAAAAAGTCAAATCAATTGGTTTTCTAGTCAAACCTAAAAGTCAAACCCTCATATGCTCCAGATTAGTCAAATGGGTCAAATGATGAAGATTGATTACAAAACTCAGTTGTTGCAAGTATGGATAAGCTAGAATGGCTTATGAATAAGCTATTTGATAATTAACACTAGCAGTGGCTAGTTTTGGGTGTCCAGCAGTGGGAAAAGTGGCAACTGCTTGACTTCTTTAACTTTTTGTCTTTTGTGGATTTTTGTTGGATTCAGAGCACACAAAGGCACCCTTATAACCAGTAGGTTATAAGGAGTCAATAGCAATCACAAAATCACAAAAACTAACAGCCAATTGATACAGTTAATTCAATCTTTGCCCAGATATCACACATACATGAACTTAAGCAGTTATGAACAAGATAAGCAGTTTTAGCAAGAATAAGCCAACCAAATTGAACCAGATGCACACAACAGCTTAAATAAATTCAAATGAACATAAATCAACTGGTTTCATACAACGATTCAAGGTTTAGACAAGGATTCAAGCTAATGAATATCACTGATGAAAAATGAACTAGCAGATTATGAACTTTGCTAATGTACTTGACCACAAATCCAATTTCAAACACTCAAATCTTCTAAACATGTTACATAAACTTTGATTAAACACTTGTTAGCCCTAAACATGCATGCACTCTAGGTGTTTCCAAAATCTAAGGTCAAAACAGGGAAAATCAAACAAGTTATAGTACAATCAAGAAATTGATGTTTAAAAGCTCAAGACTTGCATATATCAGCACAATATCACTTAATAAACAGATACCAACACTTAACAAACACAAATCCTAACTCAAACTCAAACAAGTACCTTAAATCAGTAGACCCAAACATCCCTTTCACTTTTTAATCCAAGATTTAACAAAGCAAATGTGTATTTCAGGTTTACCAAAGCCTAATCTAGCATCATAACAACAATATCATGCAGTATTAAGCAGATTCAAGCCATAAGAACAACACTTATAGCAGCAGATCACAAAATCACTAAAAATCACTTTTTAACATATTTTGGGTAAGAAGGCTCAAACCTCATGAATGTACATCCACACTCACTAATTTTTGAGCTTATGTGCCTAGCTTAACAAGACACAAGCTTCCACAAAGCTGCTAAGAGTAACAAGGTTAGAACAAGCAATATATAATACTGAAAATTGAAAAACAAAGCTGATTAATGCAACCTTTGTACCCACTCCTTGATTATCCCCAAACCACAAGATCACAACACCTTGATAATCTTCTTATTAGGGTGCTATGATCACTTGTAATCCAAAAAATCCAAGGATGTACCAAAGAACTTAGCAAAATATCAGTTTTGAGAAAACTTGGCAATTTCTTGCACAAGGTTTAAAAACAGGTTTTGAGATTCAACAAACACAAACATGTAACAATACTAAGCAAGGAATAAAGTTGGCACTTGGATTTCTTCAACAATTCAAACACGTTTTCATTAACTTTGAAAAAGGCTTTACAGAAAGTTGAACAAGCAAAAACCAAGAGCAAAAGCTAATGTTGTGAGTCCTATGCCTTATATAGGCTACATGAATACTAGAAAAGCTGAAAAATAACATAAACCCTAGTTGGTGAGTTTCCAGATTTTCCCTTGAGGTTTGAAAATTCTTGAGCTCATGTGAAGTTATATTGGCGTCTTGTGAAGCTGGAAAGTGATGGAATTGTGATCAAGGGCTCCTATGAACCTTAAAAATATAAGCTGCATTTTGGTATGTAGATTCTCTAGCATGTTTTGGCAGTTTCCCCAAAAACATATAGCAAGGGTTTAACATGTGAGCTGTTGGTTGATGATGTGGCAAGTTTAGAGGTGGGTTATGATTAGGACCACCCTAATCATAATTTTGGACAAGATGATGGCCTAATTTTGGCTTAAACAAAAGTATCCAATTTGTGTTCTTATGTGAATAATGGGTGGTTTATTCCGGTTTTGTGTTTAAATAAGTTGTTTAGCGCATTTATTAACTAATTAGTTAAATAAAAGCTGAGTGGGATTATGACATGGCAAAGGGGTGGCATGTGATTGGTGGAAAAGTGGTAGTGGGACACATGGCAGCCACTGGTTGGTTAAGGTAAGTTTGGATGTTGGCCAGATTAAACCCTTCTTTTCTTCCTTTCTTGTCATTCAGGTTTAAACATAATAGAATCTGAATTCCTTTGTTAATCAAGTTTTGGTTTTCACACTTCTGCCCCAAAAAGTATTGGAATAGTATTTCAAGGGTATTTCTTACCAATTCATGATATTTGAAGGATTGTTTTGGCATTTTCTTCATTCTTCAAGGTGTTGATTTGTATTGTTGACTTCTTAGAGGACTAATAATGACAAGTCTTCAAATTTGAGGGACCTTTCTTGCCAATTCTTCAAAGTGTAGGGTCCTTTTTGTAATTTGACAAAATTTAAGGACCAAACTTGTAATTATGAATATAAAAGGGTTTAAAGTGTCAATTATTCAATATTGGAGGACCCTTCTTATACAATCTTCAATTCTTTAAGGGTTATTATTGGAAAATCAACTCTAGGGCTTGGTTCATTGTGCGGCTTCGTTTCCCGTGTTCCTTTTTGCTTGTTTCTTGTGATCTTTTGCCATTTTCTCAATATCCGTAACTAAAATACACATGGAATAAACACAAGCATATATTTTGTGTATTTCATGATATTTAATGCCTTTTAAGCCTATTTTGGACGATGAGACTATGTATCAAAGTAGTCTCATCAATCAGCAACGGATTCTACAACAATTACGTACTTTAGGTTCAAAATGAAAATGAACATAAAGAGACGACTTCTATAATCTCAGCCTACTTTAGGATATATAGTCTTCAGGTTCCTTGAAGGCTAAATTCAAGTTTTTTTGAGAGCATGCCGATTGCTCTACAATTAGTAGGACCATCTTGCTTAATTTCTTCAAGTGAGCCAGGATTTTTCAACTCATTTTCTAAGCCAAATTCTTGCTGGGTAAATACCTTAGCCGCAATATCCTGCATAACATGATATATATGTATCTTATCTTCATTGCACTTTTGAATAATTAGTATGTGATCAAACTAAAGAAAACAAATCATTCTACAACAGAAAATAGAAAACACACTGATCTGAATCACAATGCACGATGACTGTCCCACACGAACCAATGCATTGGTATTTTAATACAAGAATGACCTGATTATTCCTCTTTGACGTACACAAATCATCCTGTGTCTTGTTACTCCTCGGAGACATACACAGAGGTTAGCTTCGAGTGCTGCATCCTTGCCATTGGATTGATCAACCAAACTGTAACTTAGGTTGCTCACCCAGGTTTATACTCTCCACATCCATCTCTCTATCATACACGGTCAAAGGAAGAGCATTTGAGAAAGCTCCCCACTCAGTATTTACAATCTGGAAATAATCAGGCATGGTATAATTGGTGATGCAGGAAACTTGTCGAAACATTTATAAAGAGTTCACGCTTTAACTCTTTTACCAAATATAAAAAATAAAATCTACCACATTTATTGTTAGGATTAACATATGAAACTTTAAAATTACCTTACATGAATGAAAGTAGGTATCTCATTTTATTCGTTGTAGTCACCTGGAACTGTAAATACTACACGCAAACAGGTTTCACCAATTTATTCACAAGTTCCAGATCCTCCTTTTCCATCCTATTCACTAAACTCTCAACAAAATCTTCCATCTTTTTGGTTGGTTCTGCTGATGCTGCAACATGACAAGGCGTTTCAGCAATTGAGAAAAAAATTAGGGTTCAAACAGAAATTAAAAAAACAAAAGAATAAATTAGATATGTTAAATAATGTATGTATTTATCTAAAATCTATAAAAGTTTGATAGATATCATGTTTTAACAATAAAACCTATTAGACTACTGAACTGTCCTCTACGTCCATCTCTCACGTGAATGTACTGAATGCTTGCTTAGATGAAAAAAAGGGGAGATTTTTGGTAGTTACTGGATTTTCACTTGGAGGCTGTAATAAAATCACGATTCAATTAGAAGTTATCTCTATATCAAATGATGAATTTTAGGGTTTTTTGAAAAATGGGATTTATGATAACATTGGATGATGAATATTAGGGTTTTTTAGAGTCGATATATAGGATCTGTTGAAGGGAAAGAGGATACAGAGAGTTGGAATCGTGATAAAAAAATAAAACAAACGTAATATTTAAAACCTCAAACTATAATTTAGGAATGGATTGTTAATAAACCGTATAAGTATTTTGTTTCCAATAGATAATCACAAATTATGGAATAGCTCAGTGGTAAGAAGGATAGATTTACTCTAATGATCGGGGTTCAAACCTTGCTAGTGGCATTCTTTTTAAAATTCCGAAATTTTTTCATATATGAGTTTAAACGTGATTTTCAAGTAATTGCGTTTCGAAACACGATTTTCAAAAACCTGCGTTTGGAAAACTCGTATTTCGTGAAAAATAGAGATTTTTTAGGAAATTGTGAAATCTTATTGGATAAAATGTGTCATGTCACATATGACTGGGATTAGGGCTGTGGTTTCAAATTGTATATATATATATATATATATATATATATATATATATATATATATATATATATATATATATATATATATATATATATATATATATATATATATATATATATATATATATATATATATATATATATATATATATATATATATATATATATATATATATATATATATATATATATATATATATATATATATATATATATATATATATATATATATATATATATATATATTTCGGTTCAAATGAGAACTTTTTAAAGTTGAAAAATTAAGAACCAGCTAAAATCTCATAAATGACACTCTACTTCAAATAATTTCTAAACAAGATTAACTAAAACTAAGTTTTTTAATAATTTGATGGGCTTTCTTTTGAAAATTGACGAATTCTAGGTGATACATCTTGATTTAAGGTGTGATTTGTATCATGTCTTGGTATTGTGTATCATGTTATTTAGTGGTGGTTGTGTATCAAATGTACCATTTTATGTATAAGATATTATCTTGTTGAATTTTTGATGTATGTGTATCACATTTTTAATTGTGTATCAGTAATACGTTACACACTAAATCGTCGTTTATTAGTCAATAGAATGTTAAGTTGTATAAATAATGTATATTTTGGTGTATTATTGGTAATATGATTATGTATCAATGTTTTATTGGTGTTTTAGATTAGTTCTCATTTTTACAACTTTAAAAAAGCTCTCACATTAACCTTCCTCTCTCTCTCTCTCTCTCTATATATATATATATATATATATATATATATATATATATATATATATATATATATATATATATATATATATATATATATATATATATATATATATATATATATATATATATATATATATATATATATATATATATATATATATATATATATATATACTAGTTGCAAAACCCGTCCGATGGACAGGTATAACTTCTGATTGTTGTTTAAATTATATTTATTTGGTAAACTTTTGTTTGTAATGTTTGATTGATGTGTATTACTTAAAAATAGAATATAAAAATGGTAATTTTATTGAACACCGTGCACGATAAAACATCAAAAGACTTTTATATTAAGTAATACAAATTTAAAAGTTGTAATCTTTTAAACCTTGTTAAAAATATTAATTTTACTTTTAGAATTTTTTTAAGAAAAATATGCATAATAGAACATAAAAGCCAGTTCATAAAATCAAATCATAAACATTGTTCTTGTATAGTTGCATGATTAATCCAAAATGTCGCATCCATAAAAATTAAAATTAATATGTATATAATAGTCGAAAAAAGATTATATTTTACAACTGAGGAGTGTTATTTTGATACCATGCATTTTTAGATATAAGAGGACTCATCCTCATTATTAATCTCATTTCCATCTAATGGATAGAACTAATATATATTTTATTTTTCACCTATTTTTTACAAATATCTCCTAAACTGTTAAGTGTTAAACGAAAAAAATATATATACTATCGCCAAGAGCATTTAATTATCTTTCGACTGATATGCAATATGTTATACTTTTGAAGGAAAAAATTCATTTTTTTCTTGTTAAAATTTACGTGAAATATCATATATGATAATGGTGTTTCATCATATATGATACCATTGTTAAATCATATATGATATTGGTTTATACTATATATGATAAGTTATATCATATATGATAAGTTATATCATATATGATACTTGTATTACATTATATATGATATTAGCATGATATATGATAATTTTCGACAAAAAAATGAAAAAAGCGAAAAAAACTTTTGTCGAAAGTGTATCATATAGCATATCTTTAGAAAGATGATTAAGTACTTTTCGTAATGGTATAGTTTTTTCACATAGCGATTAGCGATTTAAGATATATTAATGTTTAAAAAAAAGACGAGAATAGATTTTATATTTAATCTCATCAACTATTGAATTAAAATAGATATAAAATGTAAGGATTAATTGCTTAATATCTAAATAAAGTTTAACCCCAAATTAACAAGTGTTTTACAATTATATAATTTATTTTTCATACGTATCCAAGTATATTGCTAGACCTTATAAAACTATAAAATGCACTTGTTGTAAACTTTTTATATGTTCATATTCACTGTCCATTCTCTATCACACCTTTGAAACGGGCATGAGTTTGACATGGTCTCGTATCACGTGGTGCCACCAAGGGCCACCAAACACATCGGCTATGCTATCTCCTAGTTTTTCGTAATCGGTTTAGCTCATGGTCCTTTTGACTCCATTTGAACTATAAGCAGGCTGTCACTCAATATCTCTAATGGTGAGGTGTGTTTAAGAACATAGACTGTGCAACTCTCATTTTCTTCTGCCTATATGACATCGGGCGAGGTCACAATATATAGACCTCTACCTTATGGATGGAAGAACATGGCTTGGTGAAAATTTTGCGTCTAATCAAGAATTCACCCATCATAGCATCCAATAAATTTTGCCAAATAGTCGCAAGAACAGTGTGCCATTGCAGTTAAAAAAATTTCTAGGATGGCGAGTTACAAAAAGACTAAACATGGACACACAAACGTCATTTTTCTACGTGATTGTTTAGGAATGGGTGATTTCGGAAATTGCTAGCATTGAGAAGCTCAACCACATCCATCATAGATTAAGCCTCGTATATACCCCTATCCGTGATCACATCTTTTTCCTTCCTGAACATTAAACTATTATAATCAAGTTCATATAACACTAAGCGAGATATAGTTCATGTAAAAAAATCAAGAACAATTTACTTTAAATTCAATAGGCTTAAAAAGCAAGTTAGTTGCTCAAGCACTTTGAGCAGCTGAGATTTCTCATCATGCAAATTGCATTAGTGTTGGAGGAAAATTTTTAAAAGGTCCATTCATAAATCATATTACGAACCTTCAAAGATAATAAGAATCTTAACAAAAAGAGTTTATAAATCGTAATATAGTGGAAATGTAATTAAGAGCAAGAAAAAGTGGGGATGTAATATAATTAATACAAACAGAGAAAATGTAGTAGGGAAAATTTTATATGAACAGTTTACAGGTGAGACAGACTCAAATTTCTCTAAATAAATATAAAGTCAAGTCAAAGTGAAATATATAGAAGCGCAAACGTTAAAAAGAGCTTGAAGGAAATTGAAAACAATAAAACAGACCTTTAAAATGATTTTTCATGGTAAGCATGTCTCTTTTGATTGACATGTAAACGTCTCTTAAAACACCTACATTGAACATGTTTAAAACGTCAATTCTTGACAGGATCAAGGATATGACCCATTCCTACGTAGGTGGTTAAGAACATATTGGTTATGATATGTTTGACATATTAGTTATACATTATACAATAATCTGTAACAATATACAATCCGTAATTTTCATATAATAAACCGATAAATCCACTTCTCTAATACATATCAAGTATTAGTTGATACATGGAGCTACACTTGCACTATCACCATCGATTATTTAAACTCACTGAATTAATACCTGCAGGCTTGTCCTTATGGACATACCTAATAACCACTCAATGTGAATTTTTTTATGACTTTACACAAATTCTTTACATGTTCTTGCATTAGTAAGATATAACCCAACAAATAATTGAAATATGGAAAAAAAATACAAATCAAAACATATGAACACAACAATATAAACATTTAGTGTTCCTGATTCATCATAGAATTAATGAATATTATTTGCATTATGAGAAAGATAATTATGATCAAAATACCAAGCTCCAAGTAACATATTATAAGTGTACAACCTTGGTCAATTTAGGCTATATTTTCTTGCTAACAACTCATGGTTCAGTTTAAAATTAGCTGATAGCATACTCAAATGATCACAAACTCCAAAAATACTTTAGTGAAGGGATTTGCTCAATTTACCTTTTAAACCTTCACCAGACTATAATATGACCCAGTGATTTTTCTATAGCTTGTCTTTCTCCACATGCTTCTCAACTTGTGTCTGTTCTTATAAATGTTTGTTAATCAGTCTCACCAAATCCTTGGAGCTTGACTTTGTTGGTAGTGTGATCTGCACAAATAAACCACAAATTTAACCTTAAAGACAAGCTAGACGACCAGACCAGAAATAATTTTATGAAGCAAACGCGCTCACTGGATTTGACTTGTTGCTAATTGGATAGAACATCGGTGTTGGATAGTCGTCCACCTGCAGACAGTAACACATCAAGAACATATTAGGTGCTTATATCTATTTTAATTCTAGAAATCTTCAAGCAGTTTACGACTCACTTACTTATGAATGGGTTGATTAGGATTAAGCATTATCTCAGATTCTCAACATGTCAAAGCAGGTAAAGTTAAAAAGAATAACATAAACTCGTTAGTAATAACTTTAATATATGAAGCTGATCAAAATCCTATTGAGATAAAAAGCGAACCTGCATCAGTCACAAATATTGCTATACTCGTTATAAGAATCCCGAAAAGTAAGATTGGCTATTTTGGTAGATTGAAAACAGGTGGAAATTGTAAGAATGGGATGACCAATGTGATCTTGATGAATGTTTAGAGAACACGGAATATGAAACCTTTTCACTGAAATAACAACACATGAAAAAAAATGGTATTTGGCGGAACACATGCATCATCACAGGAAGCATAAAAAGCAATAGTCCACATAAACCAAACTGATATCACACAGGAAACTTATTGAAGCCGAATACTTATGCGGTCCCTTAAACAAAGTTTCCAATCTATCCGTTTTTATTTATATTCTCTTCGAACGATCCACTCGTTAAAAAGTTTTCTTTATTCATAATTGATAAAAAAATATGAAGAAAGCACAGGCTCGTTCAACAACCATATTGCAGCTAATCAGCCTCAAAATTCAACAACAATCAGGAACGGTCGACAATGGTAGATATAAATCCCATTGTTTGGATGTGTGTCTAAGGTGGCTGGCAGGGAATTTAGTTGCTTGCGTTCACAAGACGAGTTAGAGCAGAAACATAGATTGTTAAACAGGTTCTTAAAACACGTGATAACTCCTTGACGGAACTCCTCTGACGCTTGGGATGGAGATACCAACGCTGCTGTAGTGAATTTTTGCAACAGTACAATCATCTAACATCATAATAGTAAATAAAAGACTCAAATTTGGGATTTCAATAATAGTTAAAGTGAAAGTGTGTGTGTACCTGGTCAAGGGATGGTACATGACATTTGATTAGAAGGTGTTCCGAAAACGTAGTGCGCCTGTTGCGACAACCTCACTGATTTTAGGAGACGGGCCATCCGCGACAGTGTCTTGAGACAGAGACCTGCATTCGACTGCGGCTTCTATCAAAAGCACCAGGGGTCTTCAGAATCTGACTTTGGGTTACACTTTAGCTGGATGGTATGAAAAGTACTACAGGAGAAGAAGGAGGAGCATCTCCCCCTCTAGAATTCTCATTAGAGCTGATCTGAAATAGATAAATATTGCTTATTTGGAATTGGGTCAATTAGTGATGGTTTTTGGTTGAGGTTTTTAAATGTATGGCTTTATAAGTTGGTTGAAATCACTATTCTACATTGGCTGTTCATTACAATAAAAAAGTGTGAAATCACTATTCTGTAATAGTCATTGTAGTTTAAAATATTGGTTCAAGTAAAAGTTAAAACAACTCCTCAAAAGTTAAAATATAAGCAACTTGTCACCACTAAAGAACACTGAAACCGTCAACACATGATAACATAAATGAAGAAAAAGGAGAAAAACGTCAAAAGAATGTCACTTTGCTTGAAGCTCTGGTGGAAGGTATCGATAGACATCATAGATTTGATTCATAAAACCTCTGCTCGACATTAACTCAGACTAAAATATACGAATAGGTTCCATGCAATATATTCTCAGGTACCACTATAAACTATCTTAGAGATAGGCTCAAATTTTTCTGGACAATACGGTGAAAATATACGCAATTGTCTGAACAATACGATTATAATATGTTTTAAACTCAGTTTAACGATAATACATTAAGTCAACGTATCAGAGGTCCAAGGATGCAGTTTAAGAGGGTGTTTGGGAATGCTTATTAGTTATCATAAGGTGAAAGTGTTTACTTGTCTTAATATGCTAATAACTCAAAGTATGATTTTGTGCAAATCTAACATCCCCGATGCAGTAAACTTTGTGTCACGGGTTTCTAGGAGAGACGAAGAAACACGATTTGTTCAAAGAAAATACAAAAGAGGTATTAGTCTATATGCATACTTCAGTTGTTCCTTTAAAAGTTCAAGCTGGGCATGTGAAAAAATCACATATACATCAGTGGCTAGCTAAAGACCTGGATATCTAAATTGTGCCAATAAATTAACGTCTGACCCAATTACTGACATTGACATTGTGATGACCTCATTCCACAATAGTTGAATGCTTATTAACAAACATCAAAGCAAGATATCTTATCCGTTTCTTCCAAACAATTCATAACGATTATGGTGTAACCTGAGGGGAAAATGAACAGGTTGTAATAGAGTCTGTTCGAATTAATAGATCAGGTTATCTGACTTTCCATGGCTTATAAGGTTATAATAAATTCAGTAAAAATGAGTTTATAAGGTGTTAAATTTAAAATAAGCTCATAAGAACTAAAAATAAGCATATCAATGCATACGATTCTACTGCTTTCAAGGGTTAGTAAATAAGTTATACATGTTAAAGCAAGGCATGCTTTTCTTTCTTAAAGGACTCAAACTGATTACATAAACTGGCATAATCAGACTCATGTGATGTGTTGTCTTGCATCGACTTGCTTCGACTTCCAAACAGTGCTTCTATTTTGTAACCATATAGCCACGTATCAAAACCAAGTTCTCTATCCATCTCCAACTTCTTCCTTGGTTCCAGCTTGTCATTACTAAACATTGGCGATAAAATATAACGCATTGGTAGAACGTCAATCTAACCTTTTAAATACAACAA
>JANFOE010002775.1:0-56184 GCA_025667525.1 Glebionis coronaria
ATATATATATATATATATATATATATATATATATATATATATATATATATATATATATATATATATATATATATATATATATATATATATATATATATATATATATATATATATATATATATATATATATATATATATATATATATATATATATATATATATATATATATATATATATATATATATATATATATATATATATATATATATATATATATATATATATATATATATATATATATATATATATATATATATATATATATATATATATATATATATATATATATATATATATATATATATATATATATATATATATATATATATATATATATATATATATATATATATATATATATATATATATATATATATATATATATATATATATATATATATATATATATATATATATATATATATATATATATATATATATATATATATATATATATATATATATATATATATATATATATATATATATATATATATATATATATATACTAGTGTCGTAACCCGTCCAACGGGCGGGGTCGCTTTTTTTCCTTGATATGGAATTTTTTTGCTTGTTCGTTTATATGTTTTTTAGTTTGTAATTTAACCTTTAGTATATTTGCCGTATAACTTTCGCTAAAGTAGGTTTTAATTATATTTTAAATTATTTCATTTATATTATGAGCCGGCTTGGTTTGTAAATATTTTTATACTACGTTTGTTACAGTTTTTGTTTACATCAAACTAACCTTTGACATCCTCTACCGTTGGCTCACCAAACGGGCGGGGCGGGTTCTGTTCATAGATATTGTTTTGAAATAATGTTTAATAACGTTTGGGTTTGGTTCATCTAATGACCGGGTTAGTTCGACAGCGTATGGAATGTTTTTTGTTTGTGCGTTTATATTTTTTTCAGTTTGTAATTTAACCTTTAGTATATATGCAGTATAATTTTCGCTAAGCTTTTAATTATATTTAAATTATTTTTTTATGATTTGGGCAGGTTCGGTTTGTAAATTTTTTATACTACGTTTGCCGACTGGTTACAGTCTTTGTTTACATCAAACCAATTTTGACATTCTCTATTTTCTCGCCTAACAGACGAGTTCGGTTCATAAATCTTGTTTTGTAAGAATTTGATAACGTCTGGTTTTGGTCATCCAATGACCGGGTTTGGTCGACAAGTTTTTATTGTGTGCTTGGTTTGCAACGTTTTTTATTATTTAGTCTTTGTTAAAAGCAAACTAATTTTTAATATTTGTTGCCCTACCTAATCTATAGGTTTGGTTCATAAATTTTATTTTTAAAATTAGACCAAAAACATAGTTTCGCTAAAAAATAAAAATATAAAGCCATTTTTACCCATTACTCAACCCCTCTTTTATAAATATATGAATAAAATCGTAAAAAATATAAGGAACATTCCGAGAACTTGAGAATGTTACAGTGCTTATGACATTAGTGATGTAACCCGCCCAATGGGCGGGTTCATTTTGTAAACCTTTTTATGAAATAACGTTACCCGATATGTTATACTGGTTGTCAGTTGGACATATAGGGTTTAACTATATTTATTAAAAAAACTAATTTTTTATTACGTTTAGACTTGATCCACTCAACGAACAAATTATATCCCTAGTCTCTTCTTATGATATCTTGTTTATGATTGATGACCTTAAGTCGTTAATATGATTGATTTTGCAAACTACCAAATACGTCATGTTCATAATCACAAATATTTACTCCCTCCGGCTTAATATAAGTGTTCACATTTGAATTTAAAGTTTTTTTTCTAAAACTTTGACCATAAATTTGTTTGTTTGTTTATATAGTACTTGATAGAAATTATACCGATAAAAATTCATTTTAAACTCTATACGTTCATATAATATACATCAAGTTTTATTTTACACTTACAAAAATAATTAAGGTCAAAGTTACCAAAAAAATACTTCGAAAGTAAAAAATAGACACTTATTTTAGAACGAATGTAGTAGTTTCTAATAGACATCTAAGGTTGTTTGGTTAATATTTTGATTAAGCTTGTTTAATTAGAGAATGATTTTATATAGAAACCCTGACTTTTATCACTTGTTATTTTAAATCATTTTTTAATTAAATAAAAAACAAACAACTTTGTACATAACTTATTAAATTATGTTTTTATATTAAATTAATTAAATTATTATAAAACATCGCCTTATAAACTTGAAAACATTTCAACATACTTGTGATTGCATATGTCTAAGTTTAAAGTTATTAAAAAATACTTTAATACACAAGTTGAATTTGAAATTACAGAAATTCAACTTTACCTTTTCTTAGTTGTTGATAAATATTGTTACTCAAGTTTAAGTGCTCCATGTCGGTTGAGATTCGATGACTCAATAAGCTTGTACGTTTCAAGCTAAATTTAACACAAAATACATATTTTATTTTACATAAAAAAGTATGAAATTATGTAAACGCTAAAGCTAGGCGAGTAGGTGGGTATGTAATAACAAACTGGGCCGACTCCGAGAATTTTAAGCCGTTGAGGTTAAGTTGCCCTTTAAGATCAATTCTATAAAATGTTGATAGAATAAAAACTACAGAGTAATTAGAAGCAAAAAATGCCATCCTTATTGTATAATCTGATGTAAAAGCTATAACCAAATCTTCGAGTCAATTTGCTCTAAAAGTGGAAAGTGAATCTTATGTAAAATTACCGAAAGTTTTTAAATATATCCATTCTGGTACCATAGTAGGTAAACTTGAAGGTTACCTTATAATCTTTGATGAAGAATGTTGTTGATTCCAATGATTGTTCTAAACTTGGTGTACAATTGTAATGCTTTTTGTTTGATATTTTTTGAATTTATTCACTAAAAGATCCAAGAAAGTACTACGTAATTATTAAACAAAATGAACGAACTACTAACTTTCCTCCGGTTAGCCAAAAATCACATTGAAATGTAGAGAACGTGTGCATAGCAATGGACTGACGTATTTTCTTCTAGTCGGGTAATCAGGAGCTCAGTCTATGTGTTTCTCGTAAAAGGCCATAAACATAAAGCAATTGAACTCGTGATCATATCTGTAGAATCGTGATCATAGGCATTACACTGAATGATGAGCATTTACTACTGTTACAACTTGAAGTTCCCTAATTAATGAGTGTGGTTTAGTAATCATGAATTTTACGTAAGTTAATAAGGTTTTACCTTCTGGAGTAGCATGCTATCAGCGTTTAGTAACTAATAAGTAATAACATTACCAATTTACCACTTCTGTCGCTTTCATTGTAAGTTGTAACCATGTGACTTTCTAGAAAAGAAAGTATTGAACACTTAAATAGAAATTATATCAGGAAAGACATGTAAAGTTGATAAATGCACAAAACATAAGACTTTTTTCTCTGAGTTTCATCACGATAATATAAAAACTTCCTACACTTTAAAATGATTCCTTAATGTTCTAGAAATGTAGTGTGTTATTTGTCTTGCGTCATTACATTTTCATGTTGTGCCATGAGATCAATCAACATTTTAACTTGGGAGAAGTAAGGGTTGAAAATAAAGAAAAGTCTAACCCATCACAAAATCATTAATTAACAGGAAGTCTAGGTTCGGGGAAACACAAGCTTGTTGAGTCAATGGCGTTTCAAGTACATGCACCTTGTTAAGATCAAAACCACCAGCAGCAATTGGAGATGAAAGATCTGATACATTACTGCTTAATCTTCGGCCTGATGTGGGAGTCGGTAGTTTTGAATTTAGAGAGCTAAACACAGTCGGTATATATCCGTCACAATATCAATTTTCTTCTAGTACTTCTCGTCCAAGACAAACACAAAAACTATGTTCAGATGAATCACATATATCACATAATAACATCAAGGCATTGCCGTCGCCACATTGGCATTCAATACACATCACATTTTTGTATAGATGAAGGTATCCCCTTAGATCTTACTCATATCGTTGATAAACCTGCAAAAAGCATCAAAATTGTGTCAGCATTTTAAGGTTTCTACTATATTAGAATGTAAGAAATAGGTAAGAAACAAACCTGACCACACTTGGACGGGTATAACCACGGTCCTTCAAGCAAAATAATGCTGGCAACAATTTAGTACTCCTCTGACAGTTTTGTCTTTTACATCTTCTATCTTCTCTTTACCTTTTCGTAATAGATATTTTCTTTGTTCACGTGCTGGTTTTTCTTCAGTTCCACACGTAGAGCTTCTCAAATTATCTCTAGCACAGTATATTATTCCTTCTCTCAATTGTTCTCTTTCTTCCCTTAAAGCAGTTAATTCATGATGGGATGACAAAGGACTAACAAAATCCGAATCAGAATCTGCCCCTACTCTCGATTTATGTTTCTTGCTTTGTTTTTCAACATGACCTTTGTTCCCTTTAGAAGAACCTAACTTTCGGCCAGACCTAAGATTTCTTTGTTTTTACTGTAATTTCTACTCTTTGACTTCTTGCTCTTGCGCCGGCTTCCATGAACATTTTTCTTTTGCGGATGAGACCTATGTACATTTTCGTTTTTCTGTATCTTTGAATTGTCATCTTGAACATTAACAAAATCACTCTCGCTTATCTTAAACTCCACATCCGTGTCATCATCCTCTCCGTCTTCATGATCATCATATTTATATGAAACCGTGTTCTCTTCTTTAGGTTCCCTTATCTAGTTGGCATTTTTTCTAGTGGATATACTGTCATCAACAAATTCACTCTCACTTAACTTAAACTTCACATCCATTTCATCATCCTCTTTTTCTTCCTGATCATCATCTCTATATGAAGCCATGTTCTATACTCTAGGTTCCTTTATCTGGTTAGCATTCTTTCTGTTTTCCCTTTTATATGAATGATATAAGACGAATTATTAAGAAAGAAAGGAAGAAATAAGATGAATTTTAGAGAGAGAAACTAGAGAGAGAAAAGAGAGAGAAGTGTGTGAAACTTGTAGAATATTAGATTAAGGAATGAGAATGAAATGAACAACCAACCACCCTCCTAACATGCTAGGAGGGTAGTATATATAGTCCACCCACATGCGGGCTTTAATGGACTATATATTGGGCCGGGCTTGTATTTTGGACTTTAATTAGTTTAAATCCAAGCCCGTGAATCACGACTAAATAACTACTTATTACAACGTTCTAATAAATATTACAATAGAAACCTATGACCGAACATTCTTGTTTGACTCAATATTTTGAGGCTAACAATCTCCCCCAATGTGAGGTCATTCCTCTTTGATATTTGGATTCCAATGGAGATTTATGAATTCGTCATAAATGAGTCTTGAACGTGTAACAGTAGTTTTGTTCCTTCATGCTATGATCTTTGAGCCTTTGTCGTTGTCTTTCGACTTTGTCTTTTAGTCTTGAGATCTTCAAATCATCCTTGACTTGTCATTGCCATCTTGCGATCTTGTGTCTTTGTCCACATGCTCACACTATCAATTGTTGGATAAGTCTTTGGGCATGAATATGTGGTTGTGAATCTTTGACTTTGCTGAGTACACCGTGACGCCACCTTCTCGAGACAAAACATAGACACGGACTGAATGGCTTTGACATTCGTCCTAAATCGGTAGCGTTTTACCTCCGGTCGGTGAAGACCGTTATACGATATTAAATATCGTACATGTGATCAGGTAGATTCAATTAAGAATCCCCTTGACAGGGTTTCGCGGCAGTACTAGCCGTTCTCTTTACTCGACCGTCTCAAAGCAAGACTGCGAACATAAAGAGTGAATCAATTGGATAAATATCCGCTTGATTAAAGTCGTCAATTCAAGTTCCTGGAACAAGTTTGATTCATAAAGAATCTTACCATTGTTGCTTTCCAGTTGACACAAGTTTGATTCATAAGAATCTCACAAGTTACCTACCGTAGCGCTGTTTGATGTTGACGCTAGAAGGATTTCCATTCGTCACTGTGAATATTAATAAATATCACTCTGAATGTTCTGGCAAGACCATAAAGATATTGCGTAGAAACCTGAAACGAGTTTGAATCAATTCAGAATCAAACCACTGTTGCTTTTCAGTTTTACATATGTTCAATTCATAAAGAATCTTGCATATGACCTACCGCAGTGCTGTTTGATGTTAACACTGGAAGGATTTCCACTCATCATTGTGAATACTAAGTAGTATCACTCTGAGTGTTCTAGCAATATCACAAGGATATAGCGTAGGACTCTCTTGATCTTCATCCGTGTGTCCTAACGAGATTTGATTGATCTCTTGGCTCTAGACTCGATTTGTGCACTTTTAGTGGTCGGAGGCTGGAGCAGATGCCACCTATTCAATATCAACAATCTCGGAGTGAGAAAGTCAATAGAAGTCGTGTTGATCTCCGTGACAATAAAACAAACTTCTTTTGAGAGAAGCCTGAGTAGCTAGGAAAGGGTTGTGCTTCACATCACTGGGTCCATGATGAGTTTGTCTTCATGATGAGTTGACCCGGTTTCTGCCTAAGTTGTATGGAGGGCTTCTTTCTTTAGACCCTTTATCCTTACATTTCTTTTTCATTCTTCAACCCCTTCAATGCTTACCAAGACATCATTACTAGCACCTTGTTGTGATTGTTCCAGTGCTAGCATCAGTACTTAGTCGGCATTCAGCTACGTTCACATTCTACTCCATCTTTCCTAAGGACTTCTAATAATCTATTGGATTGTCCATGGGAAGATCCCTCCGGTTCTGGTTGGATCATAGGACTTAAACCTATCCACCCTTTTGGCACCAATAACGTCGTGAATTAAAGATGTTGTGGGTATTTGATCGTAACCATGAAAACCACTTTAAATTCTAACAAAGTGTTTGAAAAACATTTAACACCTTGCTAGTTTTGTCGTTTTAGAAATGCTCCCCCATCACATGTGCATCGATAATCGAAAGTGTTTTGCACATGTAGGTAAGAGTTAAAGTGCATGAGTCTTATATTAGATCATATTTTAATCACATTTTCTCCCCCTATCTCTAATATATAAAATCTTTTGACATTAGAGATACCAAATTTGATTAAAATATATTTTGAAAAATAGTCTTGAAATCTCCGGGAGAAAGATGTGTTAAGCTTTTGCATGAAGTTGAAATGCTCCCCCTCAAAAATTGATCCAATTGAATTGTCATTATGAGGATATGATCCACATTTCGCTTTTTGAGGATGGGAGTTTGTTGAACACACAATTTTTGAAAGATTTTGAATAATCATTGATAAATTCTTGAAAAAATTGTGTTCAACGCTTTTTGAAAAAATCCTATTTCTTTTTGTCGAAGAGGTTTTTCTAAAGCATAAACTTGAGTTCACAGACTTTGAATGTCTTGACGAATCCACTCAAGTGTAAGAAGATTTAACTTCTTTTGCTAAGGGTAAGAGCACGAAATCGTACACTCCCCCGTGAATATTGATCCGGGTTGCAATCTGAAAGTGATTACAAGCCATTGTGTTGAGCTCAAAACGTTGAATGTTTTGTGACAAGCTCAACCCGTGATAGATTGCTCTACCCGTTGTTTGGAAATATTTGTCCAAATTAGACACTTTCCTTTATTAAAAGAAGAAATGACATGTTTTGAAAAATATTTACAACTTTCATTCGAGCTTTATGTACACACCCGTGTCGTTATTGAGCGACATTTCTAGGCACGTCCATATTATCGATACTGAAAGACATGTCGGGAAGAATATTTTTGGATTTTGAAAGATTTTTTAATTTTGTGTTTTGCTTTTATGTGTTTTATATTTTTGTATTTTGCTTTTTCAAAGATATTTACAAGTTGATGTTTGATAGATAAATCAAGCAGGCACCTTTTCCAGAACCTCCAGTTCTGCTGGAGTCAAACATCTCATACCAATTTGCCTAACTAGATACGCAAACCTCTCTTTCGAAAGAGCTTTTGTAAACAAGTCAGCTAATTGGTAATCAGTTCCAACAAAGTATAATTCAACAATACCCTTTTCAACTTGTTCCTTAATGAAGTGATATCTGACATCAATGTGCTTCGTGCGGGAATGCTGAACCGGATTGCAGGAGATAGCTATGGCGGACTTTGAGTCACAGTACATAGGTACTTTATCAAAGTGGAAGCCATAATCCGTGAGTTGTGTTCTCATCCAAAGAACTTGAGCACAACACGCAGATAGAGACACATACTCCGCTTCGGCTGATGACAGTGACGTGCAATCCTGCTTCTTAGAAGACCATCCCACAAGCTTGTCTTGACCTAGAAATTGTGCACCACCAGAAGTACTTTTACGTGTATCAAGACACCCTGCATGATCAGAATCTGAATAGGCCGTTAGAAAGAAACCGGTTTCCCTCGGATACCAGAGTCCCATGTGAATGGTATTCTTAAGGTATCGAAAGATCCGTTTAACCTCCTTGAGGTGCTTTTCAGTGGGTCGTGCTTGATATCGTGCACAATAGCATGTAGCATGATGTATATCAGGTCTGCTCGCTGTCAAGTACATGAGGGACCCGATCATGGAACGATATCTCGTTTGATCTATGGGTAATCCCTCCAAATCAGCATCTAGGGATGTGGTTGATAATGGTGTCCCAACGGGGTCACATGATGTCATACCATGCTTTTTGATTATCTCTTGACAATACTTAGCTTGGTTAATGAAGATACCACTTGGGGATTGGTGAACTTGAATTCCTAGAAAGAATTTTAGTTCGCCCATCATAGACATTTCAAATCTACTGTGCATTACTTTTTCAAACCATTTTGAAAGTTTTGGGTTTGTAGACCCGAAAATAATGTCATCAACATAAATTTGCACAAGCAGAATGTCATCCCCATATTTATAAGTGAACAAAGTTAAATCAATGGAACCTTTTGAGAAACCTTTGGAGACCAGGAATTTCGAGAGTTCGTCGTACCACGCCCTTGGAGCTTGCTTGAGTCCATAAAGTGCTTTGTGGAGACGATACACCTTGTCAGGATAATGAGGATTGACAAATCCTTCCGGCTGCGTGACATAAACTTCTTTCTTCAAAGGACCGTTAAGAAACGCTGTCTTTACGTCCATTTGATAGACAGTGAATCCCTTATGTGCAGCATAAGCAAGAAAAATCCTGACTGCTTCCATTCGAGCTACTGGTGCAAATGATTCTTCAAAATCAATTCCCTCTTTCTGGCCATACCCCTTAGCCACTAGCCTAGCTTTATTCTTGATGATCGTATTCTCTTCATCCATCTTGTTTTTCCAGATCCAACGAAGATTTAATGGAGTCACATCGTATGGTCTGTCAACAAGTTCCCAGACTTTAAGTCTTTCAAATTGTTGAAGTTCATCCGTCATCGATTCAATCCAAGCATGATCAGCCATGGCTTCTTTGATGTTTTTCGGTTCGACAGTACTCACGGCGAGTGCGAACATACAAACATCGCCATCAGTGGCTAGTTGTCGTCTTGTACGAACAGGCTGTGAAGGGTTTCCAATTACGTGAACCAAAGGATGATCTCGGGTCCAATGATGTGTTGAAGGATGTCGTTGATAGAACGTATGCATATTTGACGGATCAACATGGCGAGTAGAAGACTCTCCAGTTTCGTGTACCGGTGTACCGAATGGGTTGATAAATTCGTCTTCGTCAGATAATGCATTGTCTGCTTGATTTATGTTCTCTGGAGCAATGACAGTAGTTGTGGATGTTGTAGGATCGATTGTTGAAGTAATATTCTGAGGAGGTAAATCTGCAGCAACCCGTGTTGAAGTAGATGAAGTTGTATCTGGTTGTTGACGATGATCGGTTTCATCATTCTTATCATGTGTGACAGCGGAAGACTTCGATACAACTTGTTTCTCCCCCGTGAAATATTCATCATACATTGGTCCATATAACATTTCCAACTCTTCAATTGTCGTATCGACTGTCATATCAGCTCTAGGAACATTTTCTGGAACCAGCGTTGAACTTGACGGTTCATTGCTGTGGTCTTGAGTTCCGAGTTCCGTGCGGTTTTGAACGGAAGTCGTTTGTCGTTGTGGATCGGGACTTAAACTGCTTTGTTCAAGTGCCATTGTGTTGCTTACTTGTGAAACCCCTGAGACACATATTTCTCTGATATTTGTTTCTTCAGCAACCAAACTCTGAGAGTGTCTTTTGTTGAACGGTATAAATAAGGAAAACCTTTATGTTCTTGTTGAACCTTTACTTGATTACCTGCACTTTCATCAGTAGTTTGTATGCTTTCATATTTGTTAGTGATATCTTTGTGAGAACCATGTGGGGGTTCACAGTGAACCTTTGTCGTGCTAGAGGGAAATATTTTTCCAGTAGGAACCCATTTAAGACCAGTTGTTTTGAAGATTCTACCTGTTTGTCTCCACTTAAGACAGGGTCTAGGAAACTTAGCTTTCTCATGCACCGCAGAAGACTTAATTGGAGAAAAACTATTTCCTTTAGGGTTCCATCTTTGAGATGCTCTAGCTGTTTGGTTCACCTTGTTCAGGACTTTAGTGATGCAATCATCATGAATGGCATTAAACACACATTTGTTACATTTCGTGCAAACAAAGTGCTTAGCATCTGAGAAGGATCTAGTGTTCCTAGGATAGGCTGATTTGAGCACATCATAGAAGGGTCTAGAATTCCTAGATGTGTGATTAGCGCTCCTAGGTTTCGGTTGGGTCCTATCTCTTGCTTGTGTCTTTATCTTAGCATCCTCTAGATAGCTTGTATAACCCGTGTCATTTGAACTTCGCCTAGGCATGTTCTTGTGGCTATTGCTAGAGTTGCTTGAATCATTCATGTGATTGGGTTTTACATAGGCAGAATATCTTAAGGAGTATCTAGATTGTGGAGTGACAGTGTTTGGCAAATTGCTACACATGTCAACTTGGGATGCAAACCTCGAGTTCGATGTTTTGGGTCGTTCAGATTTAAACGCATTCGGTTGTCTAGCAACTGAGCGGTTTCTGAATGGTTGAGTAGGAGGTTTCCCCAAGATAGACTGATTTGCTAACTTAGTATCCACACTATTTCCTTTTAGCTTCCTTAATTCATTTTTCACTGCTGTTAATGCAAAAACCTTTTCCTGAATCTGAGCTTTCAATTGCTCATTTTGTAGAAGTAATTGAGCGACACGTTGTTCTAACTTAATGTTTATATTATCAAATATGTCGTTATCAGCAATCGCGTCATTACTATCTACAGTGTCGATAGGTTGCACAGATATTTCACTTACTGAAGCAGGCGGAGGACTTGGATTTTGAGAAGCCAACTTTGATTCTAACAAATTTATTTGTTTCACAAAATGTTCTTTTTCCGCATTAGAATCTTGAATCTTACGATCCAGTTTTTGTTCAAGAACAACGTTTGCTTTTTCAAGTTTTTCAAAATAAGATTCAAATTTGTCATTTTTCTTTAAAAACTCGAGTTTGGCATCCTCAAAATCTTTTGTCTTTTGAGCTAACATAGTTTCAAGCTCATGAATCTTAGAATCAATATATTGATGATCATCATATACATCATTTAATTGTACCTCAGCCATTGGTTCTTCATCATAAATGGGTCTGATATCTGCATCATCGGCTGCTGGATCATTCCCTGAGCTGTGGATGGTTTGTTGCTGTTCTAATTCTATCCCGTTGATTTCTGTGATAATCGAACAATCATCCAATGTTTGACCATCATCGACATTGATCTCGTTCGTCTGCATCAGTCTTTCATTCACCCGTCTTTCAACTGGTAGTTTATGACGTGTTCTTTCGGCAATTAACTTCCTTACATCTCTCATGTGTTGAAGAAACGTCTCCTTGAATTCTTGAACTTCTAATCGAGTATATGTAAAGAAGTATTTGTTGATGAATTCTCGATCATAGTGTACAGAGACCTGTGTATCAAAGAATTGCTGAAACTGATTCTCGAGAACCAAAACCGCATCTATGGATTCAACCTCTTGAAATTCATTATTGGCAAGTTGTTGTTCAAGGTGATCTAAATTGAGTAGCATTGTGCTTGTGAATGTCTCAACATCTTGTCCAGTGAGTGACATGAATACCCGTTTGAATCCAAGTTCGACGCGAGTGCCTTTAAAATCGTCATTTGAAAGAACTTGAAGGTGTGACTGGAGTGATCTAAAGTGTGTCACGCATCGTTCTTTTGCAACCGACATCTTGGATTTGAGTGCATGCACATCTTGTGTTACGGAATCCATAATGGGTGACACAGTTGATGAATTGACTTTGGATCTTAAGTAGATATGGTGTGATTGGTTTGTGGTTGCAATTTCGAAAATTCCGATTTTTTCCCAGTCCGACAATAAATTCCTCAGTCCGACAAAACGGTAAGCTGAAAAAATTTGTCTTACCAAATTTTGAAATCAAGTCCGAAATAGCCAAAAACTAATAGGGAAAAATTTTGAAAAGTGAAAAAATTTGACAAAAATAAAACCTAAAAATGGCCTAAAAATTTGAATTTTTGGTCAAAATTTTTTTCGCATCGCCAAAATTTGAAATCGAAGCTTAAATGGCCTAAAAATGGTCTAGGAAAAAATAATTTTTAAAATGGTTTTCCGGCCAAAAAACTCTTTTTTTTTTTTTTTTTTTTTTTTTTTTTTTTAATCTTCGTGTAAACGATATTACGAAACTAGTCTAGATGGTGGCTAAGTCGAAAAAATACTCGAACAAAATTTAGCTAAACAAGTCATCGGAATGTTCATCGGAATGTGCCATCGGAATGTCCATCGGAATGTTCATCGGAATGTCCATCGGAATGTTCATCGCAATGCACTGTCGGAATCCCAGATCGCAATGTACTGTCGTAATCCCAGATCACAATGTTCAGATCGGAATGTGTTCAGATCGGAATGTGTCTAAAACAAATTTGGCAGAGTAACGACTCAAAAAGTCCCTTGAAACCGTCGGAATCCCAGATCGCAATGTACGATCGGAATGTCCAGATCGGAATAGGGTATCGGAATCCTTAGATCGCAAAGTGGAACCAGTTGGTTATTGCGATCAAACCCCTCTTTTGTACTTTCTGATGGTGGTACAAGCTAGAATTTTGGAAAGATGAAAAACAAGAAATTTTCAACTTTTGATCCAAAAAACTTGTGTTTAAGCCAAAAACCAAGATACCAAGATCACTACAACATGATTAAAGAAGTTATACGAGTAAGAAACACAATCAAACACAAAAGAATCTTGAATTCGAGGAAGAAATATGAAAACACAACAACCAATCACAAAACTACCCCATGGCGATTGATACCAAAACATTCTAATAAATATTACAATAGAAACCTATGACCGAACATTCTTGTTTGACTCAATATTTTGAGGCTAACACTTTCTAACAGGATTTATCATAATAAATGCTCACTACCATCACCGATTCTGCATAGTCATGCTCCTCATCATCACCATCATCATCATTATCTCTGTTATACTCATCATCATCGCAATGAATGAAAATCTATGTCTGATGATGAGGAACTCACAGACCTCTTCTCGTGAAGATCTTCAAGCCTAATAGATCAATCACAAATAGAAAAAGAATAAGTATGGAATAGATTATGAACATGCCTAATTTCATATTTGTAGATTTAAAGTTGAGCTTTTTATGCAGAAACAAACCAAACTCATCTGACTGGTTACTCAACCTGCCCGTCTAATACATTTTACAACCTTGTCTAAGATAGTAAAAAAGAGAGCTTACTACTTGTGAGATTCGTCAAATTTTCTAAGTATTTGTTAGTCTTAATTCCAAGTACTCAATAAATCTTTCAGCGTGAGGACATTGATATTTTGGCTTCATAAGTGAAACTTGCTCAACCTCGGCCTGTAAAAGCACATGAATTCACAAATTAAGATATTAAGGTCATAACTATTTTACTTTTCAATAACAAAAATTGATGCTAAACCGAGCAAATAATTACCATATAAGATTAATTATTGTAGTTGAATTGATGAATAATATAAATGTATGAAGATAATCTCCAACGCAGGTTAGAAACCACCAATTAGTTTCATTTATCTGTTAACCTTATTTTCATTTATAGTTATATCCTCCTTCCTGATAATGAGTAAACTACAACAACTAAGTAATTCCAAACACTACCTTATTACTTGTAGGCTGCTCTGGAGATCAAGATTAGGACTGATGGAATTTGATCATCATGTTTAATGGATATTTAAACTATTGTAACCTGTTGTGCAGCAGAATAAGCAATCACGTACATCCCATCTTTACTTGTAGTATCATCTTCACATCGAGATCAGATAATTGTTAAAATATAGGGTCAGATGTAGGTAATCAAATGGGATATGTAGAAACTAAAACATGATATAGTTGAATGTGCAGATATGTGGGGGGGGGGGGGGTTGGGATTGCGTATTGCGTCAAACAGTCTTCAAAGTACTCAACGTTGCTGATGTATCAGTTTTAATAAGCAATCCATACACCAGTAAGTTAAAATATTGACACCACCATTGTTTGGATTGAAAAAATACCTGCAAATTACATAAAATAGAGTGCAGGTGAAAAGTTCGTGTTCTTTTCAAACTTATTTATCCAAAATGTTTTGATCTTATTGGATGAAATAAAAAAGTTTATTAATAATGAGTATTCATATCTAAAAGAAAATTCATTCGGTACTTTCTCTTCGGTAACTAACACTTTATTCATGTGTCTCCGTTGACTTGTTGGTGGTGCGTCGTCTCTCAATTCAGGGGAATCTTTTAACAGAAATAGCAAAATCCGTGACCATTAATTACAGATGAAAGTTCATCCAATAAAAGTAGTCGGAATAAAAGTTCATCCAAGCACCATTTTTGACAGCTTAGATACATTTTCCATGTCCAATATGTAATATTCGAGGAAAAATTATGACTGTATGAGGTGTTAAATACAAAAACAAACAGACCGAAAAATGCAAAACGACAGATTCAAATGAAGTAATGAAAATTCAAATGTAGAGTATGTGCGACCTTGCCGATGCAAATTTCTTGTCTGAATACCCTAATGCTTCAGGCGGAATTTGATCACTTTAGCAAAAATTCTGAAGCATTCATCTATGTAAACATTAATAAACTTCTGTAGTGTCGTGTATGGGAACAGGCTTTATCATAAATCACATCAACAGGGGACATACTTTTTGCTTTATTCAAACCATAGAACATGGAAACGCCTTAACCTTTTGGGACTTATTAAGCTCTATGCGTAATGCGATTCATAGTGCAAAAATTTAGCAAAAGTGCTTTTATAGCATACAACCTCACAACCTTCTTTGACAAACATTTTAATCATTTTTGTAATATCTTATCTTTCCTATACTGATTTCATTCTCTGAATAATAGGTTTTCTTGTTGTTTTTAAGGTTGGATTTTAAAGTAAGTGGAGAAGTTGTAAATAATATCCCTTTATTTCCTAGAACAATCTACTACTGCTATTATTACTAATTAGCATCAAATGATTTAAGTAATTCCAATCTTTAAATAAGAATGTCTTACCTATTAAAATCAATCTTATCGTTATGTAAGCAAGGAAAAACATTACAAAATCTAATTCTAAGTATAGAGTTCTACTAAGATACATCAAATAGTGAATATTAAATTATAGGTGCGACAAAAGGCATATCATTCTGTCTGATCCATTACTAAGCATAAAATCAATTTTAACAGATACTAAGCGTAACCATATAAACAGATTAAATCATACTTTTATGTAAATTTATGACAACACTTAAACCAATACAGATACGAATAAATTCTTTGAATAGCAAGCAAGGGTGGATTATCTATTTATCTATTGTTCTTAAGATACCTTGTGGGTTAGTTCACTATTCGTCCACTATGATTATTGTTATTCTTGATGGGAAGCAAGATGCGCTTGGAATCAAATTTTTGGGGTCAGTAGGGAATATTCAGATAATAACCATGTATCAAATTCAATAAAACAAACCAAAAAAAGAATGAAAATTACCTAATATCCCACGCCAAAATTTTTGCAAGCGTATTAACCAAATCACAGTTCCGTGTCACTCTCTCGACTACATCCTTCTCGCTGATCCTGCACCCATTATGCATTTCAGTGGTCAAAAATGTGACAATATTTTTTAAATCATAAAATTAACTTATGTTTGGATTAACTTATGAGCTTTTCCAACAATGGAACGTAAATTATTGTTAAAATGAATCATTAGGTTTCGCTAAATCGATTACCAGAACATAAGTATAAAACAAACAAAGCTAGCAGTTAATAACTATCATGAGAAATCACCATAATCGGAGCCCTCGGCCAATCCCTCTTGATTTTCAACTTCCTAGGCACTCAACAAAAAGTATTCACCGGTTCCAGTATCTGATTTTGGTTTATGATAAAACCGGTTCAAAGTATTCAGTAAGCTTACCTGAGGCTAATCACCGGTTCCATTTTTGTTTATGGGGTCGAGTAACAAATATCCATTTAAGTGTGACATCCAAATAAATGCATCAGAAAATAGTCATGGATATGATAAGAAATTATTTTAGAAAGGTTTTGTTATAAATAGAAATGAATATTAATTCTTTTATAGAGAACGAACCAGAAGATGGAGCCACACAAACTCAACACAGATCTTCAAGTCAGCCAATATCCACCAACTGAACACGAGTGTAAGGAGGCGCCCTCACATTAGGACTTGCTGATTCACACCAACCCGTTTGAATAGCAAAAAAAGGCAAAGAGAGGATTTACTGGGATTTATGGTAGTGGATACGAATCTTTTATAGTCTTCATGAGATGCTAAGCACCCCCAAGACATGGAAATCCGATGGGCTGCTGCAAACACATTTAAGTATATTACAAAAGCTATTGGACCACTAAAAGTACTGGAAACATCTTTAGGATATTAATAAAGGATTCAGCTAGAGTCCAAAAATGCTTATTACTCCACTAAACTTAAGCTTGACAACCAACTTTTCTTTTATATATTTGATGCTATTGATCCTCCTATAGTTTTTCAAGGGACATCGTTAACGTAGGTATTAACTGGACTCCAAATTTTTGAGATGACTGGAGACATGCATACATTTGTACATCTGCAGTACAATAAACAAATTATCAGATTTTTTGTTCTCAAAGAGCTAGCTGTAATCGTGCACCCCAACAATGTAATGTTACATGCTTAATTTTTTCAACAGTAGCGTTTCCAATTCATGTATTAGAACGTAAATACATAAACTCATTTGTGCGGTATACCTTAATTCAGTTATGCAAATAAGTACATGATTTAAAAAGAGTGCCAACTGTGAGTGGGTTCACAGGAAATCGATGTCTACCATTCTACTCTATTATTCACGCTGATAGCATACAAGTAGAATAAGGGTAACAATTATGTTATAAGCATGAGAACCTTACATAAGAACAGATCGAAAAACTGCTTCGGCAGTATACCCAAGCATCTATGCATCGTTTCCTGAGAAAAACAGTAATGTGAAATGTAGCCATTGTAAAATTGATGCCACATGTAATATGAATGTTTACAAAAACTAACATGCTTTTACCAGAAATAAATTGATGGTTTATAAGATGAAAGGATACACATGTTAGCCAATTCCCAATACGCTGGCCACCACCAGATACCTCATTGGTTTTCCCTTCACATCCTTATGATTTCGTTGCAATAAGATCGAAGGAGCTGCTACTTATATATAAAAATTTCAATTATATCCCTCATTAAAATTCGAAAACTTAGATTGAGTCACTAAATACAAACACCTAAACAACACAATTTATTCAAAATCACAATTTAATGAGAAATTTAGCATAGCCACAAATCAGTGATTCACTCGGTTCAGAAAGATCTCTTATTAGTGAGCTGACATTCGACATGGTACATAAGATAACATTGATAGACAAATAATCAACCCCATAATATTACTCATAGCATAATCAATTTTGAAAATATAGGCATTTCTTTGATATACAATCAGAAGTAGAAAAAAATAGTGCAATCAAACCATAAGCCGCAAGATACTCACCGAAAGCAGAAACCAAGTAGTCAGATATCAATTTATAGAGTCTTCATTGTTAATTCCCCACACAAAAGTATCAATTCAAGGCTTGCCTTAAACTTTATGATATCCAACATCCTAACAATCATATGTTTACTTTTTGGGTTTATTACAGTTCGCATCAGATAGTTATTTGACTAAAAGCACATACATTGACTGCAGTAACGCTAGTGGCTACATAAACTCCTAATTATAAATAAGTTTATGTTAATATTACTACAACAAAAAATAAGTTACCTTAAAAGCCTGATGGGAAAGAATCTTGGCAACTGACATATGTTTATGTTTGCATCTACCAGAAAAAACAAATAAACACATTTACATTAGGGTTTGAAAAGAAGAAGTACCTTTTTTAGACATGCTTCATTAACCTGCAAAAACAAAAAAACAAACACATGAATAGTGAAACATACCAGAATTAGGGTTTTTGTTTGGCATAATAATATAGTGCAAACCTTCTGCCATATAATGGTAGTCTTGTGTTCGTCCAAGAGATTTGGCTGCAAAACAAAAAGTCATGGTATAATGGCATCAGCAAAATTATATTCTAACATCATATTCATTCACCCTATTCAGCAGATAATATCAGTACCTTGTGTAACAGTATATGCTACTATCAAATAGTTTGTAACCATATTGATACCTGAATTGAACATCAATGCATACATGATTGAAACTAAAATCAATCACCATACTGAAACACCTCATATCAAGGCAGAGTTGTTTAACCAAAGTCAATAATCAAAATTCATAATTGCAAACAAAATAAATATCTAAATCGCACATTAAAATTGACAAACTAAACTAATTTGATTTAATTAAAAAAAGTTAAATAAAGGATTACCTCCAAAGATTATTCTAAAATCAGATGATAATTGTTTGTAAGGTTTTAAATCGGATGGTGTCGACATGGTGCAGCTTCATATCTGATCAATGGAGAGAAAACTTATAAGAGGTTTTTTAGATGAATACCTCCTAAATACCTCGACATAAATAAAATGACATATCATTACTTACCCCGTGACTCAAAAAGTTGATATTCAACAAAGCCACTTGCTGATGTGAGAGCCGACTACTATCATGATACCATGAATTATCAAATACTTAGACCAATAAAGATGAATTAACATGCAAAACAAAAAAATACAGTTTCATTAGGGTTTGAGATTAGATCGTAATGTGTATATGTTTGGATGCATATCTTCTTATAATTTTAGAGTATATCCCTGATGTATATGAATAGCATTGTTTTTTTAGAATTTATTTATATTGTTTTGGATACAAAATCATCATAAGTGGTATAGCTTAATGGTAAACCTAGTTACTTGTAAGCAATAGGTCACAAGTTCGAACCTTGCATTTGACACTTTTTTTTACAAAAATTCCGAAAATCCATGTAGAGAACTGTGTTTCAAAATGCAATTTCAAAACTGCGTTTGCAAAACGCGATTTTCAAAAAATTGCGATTTAAAAACATAAAAAACGTCTAAAATGGAGATCTTTTAGGGATTTCTGAAATACTATTGGCCAATAGCTGCCATGTCACATATTACTGGGATTAAGAGTGTGGTATCAAATCATAATTATACCTATATATAATATAGAGATATGTATTTATTTTTGGTAAGCGTGATTTCCAACACATTGGTCGATAAATCCACGAGGTTTTAGCCCACCACCACACAGACTCAAACCAGGTAAAGCCCTCCCTTTTTAGGAGGTTGGTGTGGCCAATAAAACTGTATATTTTTACGTCTTTCACGGTATACGCGTGATTTTGACTAGTTTTACGGTTATAAGGTTTTGGAGAATTTAGGAGCTGAAATAAATTAAGAAAAAGTAAGGTAAAAATATTAATACTCTAATTAATAATAAAATAAAAAAATAAAAAAGGGAAGGGGTCGGTTGTAGGTCGACGCAAAAGAGGGGAGAAAAAAGGGAAAAAGGAAACCGAGCTTTGTACTTGGGCTAGGATTTGTCTAGTTAAATTATATAAGGCTTTTTAATAAATCAAAATCATATAATTCCCTGGAGATTCAAAGAAGTTGACGGTTAAACATATGTTTTTAGGGTTTTCATAATTTTTCCATCTTCTATAAATTTTAAGGTAAAAGCTTCATTTCTCTTTTCAATTAAATTATTCTTAATGCAATTATAATCAATACATTATATATTTAGGGTTAAGTTTAAATTATAATACGTATTTTAATGTTATAATAACGATCATATTAATTAGGGATTGTAATTAATTAAGTTATGGGTAATTAACTAGGTTAGTTTAAATAAATTCGTAATTAAAAACTGGACATAATTTTAGGTCAATTGTTTTGATCATATCTAGATTTCTGTATAATTTTAAGATGCGATCCAAGTACCCCCCTGAAAAGGTATTTGTGTTAGATTTTGGATGCAAGAAACGAGGACTAAATTGGCGGTCGGGAAGTGGGTCAAAAACAAGTTACAACAGTCGGAGGTCAAAACAGTTTTGAAATCAGTCGGTTTAAATTAATGTTTTAAGATGGTTAGGGTACTTAGGAGTACAATTGGACTTTCAGACGAATATGAGAGTTAGTTTATATGTTAAATAAGAGATATATGAAAGAGGGCTAATCAATTGGGATAGTGGAAGACCCTATGATCATAACAAACATTTCATATGTTCAAAATCAGTAAAAACTAGATAGGTAAAAGTATATATCTCTATATTTATATATAGGTATAATTATGACTTGAAACCACAGTTTTTAATCCAGTCATATCACAGTCCCTTCTTTTAACCAATAGGATTTAAGTTTTTTTTTAAAAAATCTCACTTTTTCCTTATTTAACTCATTTTGGCCGGGCCGTAGTTTTTGTAAACTTATTTTTTTTTCAAAATCACGTTTTGATACCACGACTATATATCATGGGTATTTTTCATTTTTTTCAATTTTTCTCACACACACCCGGTGGTGAAAAAAAACACACACGATCCTTTTTTTTCAACAGTTTCTTAATCTTAATCCAAAAACTACAATGAAACTATTCAATCTTTGTTATTTGTTAATAAAAACACATTCCATCCACTTTATTTTTGTTCTTTCATCGACTTTTAATTCTATTACTTTTAAACCCTAATACATTTTTTCTTAATTAATTTTTTTTATTTTTGTTTTTTGTGTTTGATTTACTAGTTCAATCCATTTTAGTTTTGTTGTTTCATCCACTTTTAATTGTATTACTTTTAAACCCTAATCTATTTTCTGTTAATTAATTTGTTTTGCTTTTTTTTGTATTTTTTGGTTTGATTCACTTTCAATTGTATTAGTTTTAAACCCTAATTTAAAAACTCTTTGATGTTTGTTGTTTGATTCTGATTAATCAATTTTCCCCTAATTAATTTGATTTAAACCCAACGCTTATCAGTATTTTGCTGATGAAGATACGTTTATCAGTATGTTGCTGATGAAGATAAATTTTGAGTTTATGTGTTTCTGGTATCCAGGTTGCAATTTGTTCCAAAGATTTTTTATGTTTGTTTTTAAAGTAACTGATTGCTTGGTTCAGCCAAGAATAAATGACCAGGCGTAAAATGAGTTTATGTAGATTTTACCCACAGTATTTGATAGCTAGCAGTGACAAGTGCAAATGGTGGTCTACTTGATGTTCCCCCATTTGCTGCAACTGCTGCCTTCTCCCATTGTAAGTGAATCAGTTTTTTATAAATCAAGATAGATATTCAATCAAGTAATTTTGTTGTCATTTGTTTTTGTCAATTATTTTTTAGACATGTGGTTATGTGTTACATGTTCAGCTTTGTTGTTGTGTGTTTTGGTGTAGTTATTCACAGTAATTAATGATAAACTTGCAGACATGTGCTTTGGTGATGCTTGTGATGTGTTACATGTTTATCTTTGTTTAAGTGTGTTTTGGTGTAGTGATTCACAGTAAATAATGATAAACTTGTGTTGGCGTGTAACCTTTTTCTGGATTTTATAAAAAGTATACCCCTTTGTTAGATGAACTGGTCTTAATTACAATTGAAATTAGGACTGATATGTATCTATTTTTTCCTGGTTTACATGTTCAATACACCATAAGGGGACATTTGGTACGACGGCATCACAAAGAATAGAATGTAATGAAGAATGGAATGACAAAGAATGAGAATGACTCTTACATAATAGGATCGATTCTAGTGATTGACTAAAGTAGAGAATACAATGCCATAATCGTTTAATAATTCATTCCTTTGTTTGGTAGAAAAATAAAAAATTCTTTTAATTTCTTCTTTTTTGTAAGCTACTGGGCGGCGGATAACTAAACCACCATATATCATACTACCTTATCTACCTTATCATAAGGGTAAATTATAAATCTTTACATTTATTAAAATAATATTAATTGATGTAAATAATAGATCGAACAATGAGCAATATATCCTGTTCAAAAGAAAAGGAACAATGAGCAATATTTGCAATAATCAATCTTTCATGTTAATAAGTAAAAGTCAATGGGTTTTAATCAGCCATCCAATGAACAGTATATTATGTTTTGTTATATAATGATCTAAACCAATATAATTAAAACATTTGCATGCTCGTATTCATATGTTATGTATTCTCACTCGCTTAGAACTTGTTTCTTCATAATCCGAAGAAGCATGTCCTTGAATAATATTATAACCATATTGTATAAAATTCAGATGTTAAGTATAAATAGAATCAATCCCCGAATAATGGGTATCTGTTCATACTTTATGGATAGTTAAAAGTTTATGAATTTGATGAGCTATAAAAAAAGAGAACATGGAAAACTCATGATCAGAGAGAAGCCTATGTAGGTTTTTTATGATTTTCTTCAAATGAGCTTGCATGTGCATTACACATGACTTCGCCTTTTATAACTTTTGGTTTTATTCTATAATTTCTGATTCTTCTTTGGAATTGAAGCGTGAATGAGTCTAGTGTAATTTGTCCATTCTCTTCATTCTTTACTTTTTATTAAGAATCAAAAAGCTGGAATGAGAATACTCTTTGGATTCTTTGTTTCCATTCCTTTTAGTGAACAAACAAGAGAAAAGGCCCCTATTCCTTTTCTCACCTTTCCATTCAAGCGTACCAAACGAGCCCTAATAGTACATCTTTTGAGATGGTAATGGAAATGATTGATGCTGATGATGGTCTATAGTCCCAAACGCCCCTTAATTCAGATGTAAAACATTCCCACAAAGTCTGGTGCAAGTAGTAGACATGTGAATGTACCATTGGCCAACCTTATTTTCACATGATATACAATAGTAGCAGGTGATATTGGGATATACATTCTTTCCAGATGTGGTCGCTGGGATATGTATTCCAAACAAATTGTTGCATAGTAGCAGGTGATGTCGATAGTGTCATTCTCCCAGCAGACATGTGCTTTGATGATGCTTGTGATATGTTACATGTTCAGCTTTGTTACAGTGTGTTTTGATGTAGTTATTCACATTAATTAATGATAAACTTGTGTTGGCGTGAAACATTTTCCCGGATTTTATAAAAAGTATTCCCCTTTGTTGGATAACTGGACTTAATTACAGTTGAAATTAGGACTTATTTGTATCTATTTTCTCCTAGTTTACATGTTCAGTATTGTTGTGATCTGTTATGATGTGGTTTTAATTAGGTGAAACTCCAGTTGGAAAATGTAGACGGGTGAAAAAACACACACACACACACCATTAACTGACCATAAATCAACCTTAAAAACTGGTAACTGTTTTAGAGTAACAAATATGGTCTCTATTTAGAGTTCGTTCAAGCAGTGATTATTCTTTTAGGTTTATTTGATCTGCTTAGTCATCCGTAGAAATTCAAAACTGAATTTGTTTAGAGGAAAATAATAGTGGTTTTATGTGGTTTTGTATTTATATTTTTTAGGGGTTATGTATTGTTTCTGCCAAGAATGCTGGTATCTTGGCGAGGTAATGACCTACTATACTCTAATTTTATTGTTCTTACTTGGTGTATAGGAAAATATTTGTTTGTCCAGTTTCCCCTACCTATAAGCTATACCATGACTGTGGCTCTCTCACACTTAGAATTCGCTGAATTTATTATAACTTGAGCCTACAATAGTTTGCGTTTACGAATATAGCAATTCAGTAACATGCGAGTGTATTAAGAGGGTTATATAGGTTACGGTTATGAGTTAGTTCAATTTCTTTTATTTACTTGTTTCAGACCGGCTTAGTTAGAAAAAAGCTTCAACTAATAAGCCGCTTCAAACACCATCTCATGAATTCTGTTTTGACACCCCATAAGCTAACAAACTGTTCTTTTGTAACTTACGAGTAAAAATTATTTTAGCTTTCCCAAACACCCCTTAACATTAGATATCAGTAGGATATCCGAACTGTTTGCATAATGGTCAATTTTTTTAACACAAATGAACATATTAAGAGAAATCATCACAAATGAACGTATTATGTTTAAAAAATGTTTATTTATTTAAGAGAAGGTTAGCTGAGGAGAATTGGATAACCTCCCGTTACTGTGTTTATTTAGGAACATATCAGGTCCAGATAATACCGACCACGTGCTAGGGGAAGATCACCATCCTTTAATGATCTTGATTCTAAATTTCACAGTCCTGGTGGAGGAATTTATCAACTACATTGCCACAACTTTATCCTAAATCCGGTGCGGTCAGTGAAGGCGGAAGTGGAAGTGGTGGCTATAGCATCAATACCCGTATCTTTTGATAAACCAACACGTGAAAAACTTACCCCGTAACACTTTACCAAACTAGGTTTTTGATCAGTTGGTTTCACTTGGTGGCTTCTAAATATGACTGGATATTTACCGCTACAAAGTTGTTTTGAGTATTTTCAGCTTTGCTAAAATTTACACTGTGCAGGTAAACTCTCACAAAAAAACCTTTTTAGTCTCTGTTCAACTTTTTATATAGTAACATAATTAAGCTGGAACAAAAATAGTCAAGTTCCTTGAGTGTGTATTTACTGCAGCGAGAAAGATATCTAACTAAATTGGAAAAGCTGCAAAACTTTGCCAATTCAGAAACTAATATGGTATCTATTTATTGAAGATTTTATGTATATATAATTCAAAAGCACACATTGAGGCCAATGTAGTAACTGAAGCAGGCCAAAAGGATGCCCTTCTGATACCCATATTTTTATTGCCTTTGCAACGCACATCTGCTATAACACATGTAACTTTATCGCTATCTTCTATGTTAATCTTTTCTATAAGTTTTTCCAGTTATAAGTTTTTGCATATTTCATGTTCTCCAATATACATGGGTGTTTAGGATAGTTTATCTGCTTAGGAAAAGGTCATAAGTGCCTTTAATAATAATATATGTAGTTTTACCCAAACCCTTGAAACTACTTATATGGTTGAAAAAGGAACATATGAGAAAAATTACAAAAAGTGGTATAGTCTCTTGCAGAGTTAGTTAATATGGAAGTTTTTAATTGTAGATTTCTAACACAAGTCTAGCGTTAAGAGAAATAGTGGCAGAAGTATGTGACGTAGTGGCAGAAAGAGTGGCTTATCTCACAGGAAGAGTGTAGTGAGCATTGCAGGGGCTATACGAACACTTAAGAGCTTGCTATCTTTTCTATAATCACTGATAACATGCAATATTGTTTACAAGCTATATATCACAGGGATATTTTATCCAAACAGGCACTATATATGTTTTGTTTTCTCTATATACAGGTTTTTTTCGAGATGTTTTTTTTGTTTTCATGTGGGTTCCTACAATTTGTCCTTCGTTTTGGTTTGGGTACCTTCATTTTTATAATTTTTACTTGATTGATTGCATAGGGTACACTTTCTTTCGGTATGAGGTTTATCGTTTTGTAAAGGAATCAATATTATCGTCGGATTCTATTATCTTTTCACAATTGATTCGAATGTACATACAACTCATTATCACTTTACTTATAAACAGGTGGTGCAACTTGATTGAACTATTCGATATGAAGAACGGATAAGAATCAAGCTTCTAGTTTTTTACCATGCCAGGTGTGAATCAACTGATACGAACCTATCGCATACTAGGCTTGTAATTGGTTAATAAATCCCGAGTGTAGAACTCACTCAAAAAGCTAGCTTGTTTGAGGAGGAGACACCTTGACATTATAAACCATCAACCATTCCCATACTTGGCCGATGTGGGATCGTAACACTACCCCACCCTTTGAAGAACCAACGTCCTCGTTGGTCACGACTATGTTGGTCACGGTTGGCACCCCCTTTGGGTCCAAGCCACCACTCCATAGGCCACCACTCCGAGCTTGTTGGTCATGGCTATGTTGGTACGGTTGGCACCCCTTTGGGTCCAAACCACCTCTCTATAGGCCACCACTCCGAGCTCGTTGGTCACGGTTGGCACCCCCTTTAGGTCCAAGCCACCACTCCGAGTGTTGGAACCTCTAAAGGTAGGGCTAGCTCTTTATACCAATTGATACGAACCTATCACATACTAGGCTCGTAATCGGTTAATAAGTCACGAGTGTAGAACTCACTCAAAAAGCTAGCTCGTTTATGGAGGAGACAGCTGAACATTATAAACCATCAACCATTCCCATACTTGGCCGATGTGGGATCATAACATCAACTATATCCCTTCATGATTCATTATTTTGAACCATAATAAGGTCTTATTTAAAACATTCTATAGAAAAGTAACGAATAATTACGAATATTTCAAGGCCATGATAGGGATAAAAAAGTAGAGAAGTTAGATTTTCAAAAGTAGCGAATTTGGTAATGTGAAATCTGCAAGTTATAGTGTTGTTCTTTACTGAAGCAATTTATTGTTGATTGAGATGCAAACCTTGAACATATATGTGCTTCATTAGGAGAGCGTTGTTTACATATCAAGTAGGTTTGTGTAGACTCTGTTACAAAAATGAGGTTTAAAATCCATGATTTTACCATGATTGAATATAATAAATTTCCACCTAATAATCCTAGAACACTCATTCATGTGTTATATCTCCTTAAGTTTTGTGTGAACTTGTCCATTATGTACTTATAACCTTACATTCATATTGGTTGTAAATAAGTTACCTAGCTTAAACCTTGTACTTGAAACTAGGGTTAACAAGTAGTAAGATGTATACTTAATATTTGAAATATACAACACTTAACAAAAATTGGAAATATACTACAATTAGGTATTGTAGCCATGATATGTGTGTACGTGGACTAGGAGTTTACTTAAACTCTTGGACTAGCCCAAGAATAGATGCCATTGTGTGCAAGCCTAACATAAGCCCAAGCCAAGGGCCCATTATTTTTTTTGGTTAGCTTAACACGGCACCCCACCTTAGGTGGAAGAAGAAGAGATGCATGGGAAACATAAAGGCATACACTTGGAAAGAATTCTCTTACCAAGACAAGTCATGCCTTTTGCCCACCTCTCTCTCTCCCCTTTTAGCCGAAAAACACACACACATACTCACTCATTCTCTCATGCAATCTTATCTTGTTTCTCTCATCCCCTTCTCTCTCAATCATACGGCTTAAAGCCATATACATCCAAAACCAAGTATTAAATCCACCAAGATCTTTGTCTCAACTTTACTACTAATCATTTAGTAGCATCATTCTTTTGGAATCACTATAAACAAGCCCTAGCCGAATCTTTAAGGCCACGACTTGGTTTATATTAGGGTTTTCTTCACCATCTTGATTAGATCTCTAATCTCCTTATCATCTTTGGTACTTTTAAGCAAGAAAGGTATACACCTCATGCTCTTTCATTTCTTCATGCATGCATCATCATACATCTATAAACACAAGTAAATAACATGTTAAAACCAAGATTTGATAAGCCATAACCATTATAGGTCACGGCATATTTATGAAAATCATATACATGATTAAAAATCTTTTATTAAGAAACCTATGGCTTGTATTCTATGTTTTAAACTTGATTTAAAAACCATATGAGACGTTTTGTGGATCTAAATGTTGCATGGGTTACAAATCTTATTTTATGGGACTTTGGTTAACTAATGATCATAGATCTCATAAAATGAACTAGTGTAACTCAATAATCATGAAGACCATGACCTTAAAGGTCACAGCTAAAATGAATAATGACCATATGATTTGTCTACTAAGTTTTAATAATGGAATATGAAATGATACATGTTAAATGGAATATTAAAAATCACAAAAATAACTTATGTGTATATATGTGGCCGTGGGTTACATAAGACCTAAAATGGGTTAGATGTACATACATGCTTGTAGAAACCATAGATCTAATGATAGAGTTAACTTGAGTTTAACAAACATAAAACAAGCTTATAAAATCTTATGGGAACCTTGGGAAAAGACAATATAGCCGTAGGCTATATGTAGTCTCCTTGGTATAATGGTAACCTTGGAAACATGCATGACACCTAGATAATAATGATTGTATTTTTGTAATTATTTACAAGACTTAAAATTAGCTAAAGTGTTCATCTTGGAAATACCAAGATTTAGAAATATAGTCGTGGGCTATATATATGTGTACATGGATCTATGATGGATTTTTAGGTCCAGACATAGTATAGATATCATTTTGGACTTGATGTGTACCAGAATGTTCCCTCTAAGGAGTGACAAGATTGAGAAGTATGTCAGCGGACTCCCTGACAACATCCATGACAGTGTGCTAGCTTCACGACCCACTACCGTATAAGGTGCTATGGAATTTGCGACTGAGCTGATCAACAAGCGAGCCCACAATATGTCCGAGAGACAAACGGAAAACAAGAGAAAATCCGATGAAAGCTCTCGTAGCCAGCACCAGTACCTTCCAAAAAGCAAAACGTTGGGCAAGCTGATGAAACTACTCCCACAACCCGCACCAAGAGCTACTCAGGGACCAAGCCCAAGTGCTCAAAATGCAACTATCACCATGTTGCTGGAGGACAATTCCAAGGATGCTACAAGTGTGGCCAACAAGGCCATTTTGCTCGTGATTGTGAAACAAATGTTGCTACCAAGGGTCGACCTAATACCAATCCCGGAAACAGCAACAAGGGCAAGTCCAATGCACGTTGAAGTGGAACTGGGCAGCAGGGAAACCTAAACCCCGCAGGTGGAAGTAGTAGTGGACCAAAGAAAGTTGTGGTATGTTACGAGTGTGGAACCCCTGGGCATGTGAGACCCGATTGTCCCAAGTTGGCCAACCAAAAGAAGGACAACAAGGGAACTCCTTCGCAAGTGTATATGGCCGGCAATGCCCAAGCTAATCCAGGCTTCAACATCGTACCTGGTATGTTCTTACTAACCCAATGATATGCATCTATCTTGTTTGACACATGGGTAGACCAAAGCATTATATTTGCTAAATTTAGTAAGATATTGGAAATCCCTCCGTTAGTTCTAGACTCCTATTATACAATAAAATAGTCGACGGAAAAGTTATGATGGTTAACACCATCATTCGAGGTTGTTCGTTAAAACTTTCCAATTACCCGTTTTACATCAATCAGATCCTAGAAAGTCTTGACAGCTTTGATGTCGTCATTAGCATGAATTGACTAGCAAGTATCATGCAATTATCATATATGATCAAAAAAATTGTTCGTGTACCTTGGGGAGATGAAACCTTGATTATACTAGAAGACCATAACCTCGATATAGTTAACACTAGATTTAGTGTCATTTCTAGCACCAACAAGCCAGAGAGTACTTGGTCCGGGGATGCCCCATTTCCCTAACCTATTTCTCCAACCCTAAACCTGAAAGACACATCCAACTCACAATGGGTGTATTTTGTATGGTTATGTCCACCACTTAGGCAACCCTAAACCTGAAAGATACATCCAACTCACAATGGGTGTATTTTGTAGGGTTATATCCGCCACTTAGGCAACCGTAAACCTGAAAGACACATCCAACTTACAATGGGTGTATTTTGTAGGGTTATATCCGCCACTTTGGCAACCCTAAACCTGAAAGACACATCCAACTCACAATGGGTGTATTTTGTATGGTTATATCCGCTACTTAGGCGACCCCAAACCCGAAAGGCACATCCAACTCACAATGGGTGTATTTTGTAGGGCTAAGTTCGACATCCCTCGTAAAGAAATGTTGAATGTCCCATGTTTTTGGACATTCCTCTTTCCTCTTCGGGTCCAACTAATTCGACAATACCATCATTCACCAGACTCTGAGAGTTGTAATTTCCTCTCTTTAGAAGTCAGAATTTGTACAAATTTTGAACCAGTAATCGTGAACGCATGACCCTTGTTACGGCACCCTGCAAGGCACGCACTTGTTTATTCTTGGTATCTTCTTTTATTTCCACCATTTGAGGTACTTCTTTTATGCGCCCCTCTCGCTCAGCCCCGTGGCGAATGAAGCAAATTCTTTGCAACTTCTTACCCAATCGCCATTAACAATAATCTTAACCTCTCTGTTGGGTAAAAACTTTAGTACCAGTAACTGATGTTTTCATCCCATAAGCTTGAGGTATAATGGTAAGTCTTATCTTAAAACTACTGATATAGGAGGGGTTATAGTTAAAATTTTTGTTTTATCTTCAACCCCCAAATTTCATCATCGGTTGTGGGGATATAACCTGTATCTCACCCATGAAAAGGATGCAGATATAGTACATCCCCAGCTTCCCCAGCATATAAAACATGCTGGCGTTTCCTCCTCATATCAAAAACCATTTGTAGTGGATTTGTCCTCCTAACCAAATCCACAACACCATTGGTCCTCCCCCAGCTCTTGAAAGTACATAACTACAACTCTCGTTGGGAAGACCGCGTCTGTCCATCCACAATAGTAGTCTCCTTTACTACTCAATCGGATGTATAGTGCGATCCGAATAAAGATCTCTTTGCATTGCTTCATATCCATCCACAGTAGCAGTCTCCTTTACTGCTCAATCGGATGTATAGTGCGATCCGAATAAAGATCTCTTTGCATTGCTCCCTATCCATCCACAGTAGCAGGCTCCTTTACTTCTCAATCGGATAAATATTGAGATCCGGATAAAGATCTCTTTGCATTCCCTTCCTATCCATCCACAGTAACAGTCTCCTTTACTGCTCAATCGGATGTATAGTGCGATCCCAATAAAGATCTCTTTGCATTGCTTCCTATCCATCCACAGTAACAGTCTCCTTTACTGCTCAATCAGATGAATATTGCGATCTGGATAAAGATCTTTTTCCATTCCCTTCCTATCCATCCATAGTAGCAGTCTCCTTTACTGCTCAACCAGATGAATAGTGCAAACCGAATAAAGATCTCTTTGCATTTCCTGCTATTCATCCATAGCAGCAGTATCCTTTACTGCTCAATCGGATGTATAGTACAATCCAAATAAAGATCTGTTTGCATTCCCTTCCTATCCATCCACGGTAGCAGTCTCCTTTACTGCTCAATCGGATGTATAGTGCGATCCGAATAAAAATCTCATTGCATTCTCTTCTGTTCACCCGTAATTACAGAAGCCTTCATCAATGCCCAATCGGACGTATAAGAGTAACCTAGGTATAGACCACTTCGCGTTCATGCCACCATCCGTACCTGAGAGAGAATCTGAAATGAATAATATACTTAGAACATCTTTCACTTAAGAGATAACTACGTTTTTAGTAGCTTTGAGGACAAAGCTAAAATAACGGGGTGGTGCTGTAAAATCCATGATTTTACCATGATTGAATATAATAAATTTCCACCTAATAATCCTAGAACACTCATTCATGTGTTATATCTCCTTAAGTTGTGTGTGAACTTGTCTATTATGTACTTATACCCTTACATTCATATTGGTTGTAAATAAGTTACATAGCTTAAACCTTGTACTTGAAACTAGGGTTAGCAAGTAGTAAGATGTATACTTAATATTTGAAATATACAACACTTAACAAAAATTGGAAATATACTACAATTAGGTATTGTAGCCATGATATGTGTGTAAGTGGACTAGGAGTTTACTTAAACTCTTGGACTAGCCCAAGAATAGATGCCATTGTGTGCAAGCCCAACATAAGCCCAAGCCAAGGGCCCATTAAATTTTTTAGTTAGCTTAACACGGCACCCCATCTTAGGTGGAAGAAGAAGAGATGCATGGGAAACATAAAGGCATACACTTGGAAAGAATTCTCTTACCAAGACAAGTCATGCCTTTTGCCCTCCCCTCTCTCTCTCTCCCCTTTTAGCCAAAACACACACACACATACTCACTCATTCTCTCATGCAATCCAATCTTGTTTCTCTCATCCCCTTCTCTCTCAATCATACGACTTAAAGCCATATACATCCAAAACCAAGTATTAAATCCACCAAGATCTTTGTCTCATCTTTACTACTAATCATTTAGTAGCATCATTCTTTTGGAATCACTATAAACAAGCCCTAGCCGAATCTTTAAGGCCACGGCTTGGTTTATATTAGGGTTTTCTTCACCATCTTGATTAGATCTCTAATCTCCTTATCATCTTTGGTACTTTTAAGCAAGAAAGGTATACACCTCATGCTCTTTCATTTCTTCATGCATGCATCATCATACATCTATAAACACAAGTAAATAACATGTCAAAACCAAGATGTGATAAGCCATAACCATTATAGGTCACGACATATTTTTGAAAATCATATACATGATTAAAAATTATTTAATAAGAAACCTATGGCTTGTATTCTATGTTTTAAACTTGATTTAAAAACCATATGAGACGTTTTGTGAATCTAAATGTTGCATGGGTTACAAATCTTGTTTAATGGACTTTGGTTAACTAATGATCATAGATCTCATAAAATGAACTAGTGTAACTCAATAATCATGAAAACCATGACCTTAAAGGTCACGACTAAAATGAATAATGACCATATGATTTGTCTACTAAGTTTTAATAATGGAATATGAAATGATACATGTTAAATGGAATATTAAAAATTATAAAAATAACTTATGTGTATATATGTGGCCGTGGGTTATATAAGACCTAAAATGGGTTATATGTACATGCATGCTTGTAGAAACCATTAATCTAGTGATAGAGTTAACTTGAGCTTAACAAACCTAAAACAAGCTTATAAAATCTTATGGGAACCTTGGGAAAAGAAAATATAGCTGTAGGCTATATGTAGTCTCCTTGGTATAATGGTAACCCTGGAAACATGCATGACACCTAGATAATAATGATTGTATTTTTGTAATTATTTACAAGACTTAAAATTACCTAAAGTGTTCATCTTGGAAATACCAAGATTTAGAAATATAGTCGTGGGCTATATATATGTGTACATGGATCTATGATTGATTTTTAGGTCTAGACATAGTTTAGATCTCATTTTGGACTTGTGACTTGTTTTCTTGATTTGTACATAGTTAGATCTATTTTTGGAACACTTATAAGTACATGCAACCTTAAAATAAGTTTTAACTCATCTTAAATAAGCTATAACTAATTATAGCCATGAGATATAAGCTCCTATGAGGGCTTATGACTTGCATGCAACCTTGTAACACACCTAGATCTATTTTGGAACATCACATAAAACCAACTATTAGTTTTATTCTTTAATTAAGATCTAAAACTAAATATGAACAAGCTAATAATAAGCTTATAAGAATATCCTAAGTTAAAACTTACATAAAATGTAAAGTAGTGTTAATGGACTATTTAAGCCCATGAAATGTTAATCCAAGACTTAATGGACCCAATAAGCCCATTTGAAAAATCTTAGTAACTTAATGGACTTAAGATTACACTTAGGCCCATTTAACTAATTAAAAGGACTTAAAAATGTATTTAAGCCCAATAGATGTATTAAAGGCCCATTTAAATAAATTAGTAGACTTGAGATATATTTAGGCCCACTAGATGCCGATTAGATGTTTAGCCCATTTAATGAGCCCATATACTATTTTTAATGTTGAATAAAAGTTTTTATAATAAAATATAACTTATAAAAACTTTTTGGATTAAAATGACAATTTATGAAACTTAAGGACTAAAACAGTAACTTATGAAGCTTGTTTTGATAAACTAGCAAACACATGGACTGAAAATGTAATTATCTAAAAGTCTAGGGTTTAATAAATACTATCCGTGGCAAATTAAACCCTAGGGACTATTTTGGGAAGTTTCTAAAAGTTATTTTGTCATTTTATAACCCTAAGGACCATTGTAATTAGCCGAAACTTAAAGAAGCCCTAGGGGTTGTTTTTGTAATTTTAGTAAAGTTACAAAACCTAGATATAACTAGGGGGACTAAATATGCCATAAGCCGAAACTTTAACAAGCCCTAGGTACCAAATGTGTAAAATCCGAAAGATATACTTGTTTAAAATATGGAGGGACTAATTTTGCCATGTTCCGAAACATTAACAAGCCCTAACCCTAAAATCTATTTTAATTATAATAAAACATAAATAAATACTTAGGCCATAAGAATTAATTTATAAATTCTTAAGTTTAAATTATTTTATAAATATTAAAATAAGTTATGGAAACTTTAAAGTTAAATAAAATATTATATTTTATTTTTCAAAATAAAATATTTATATTTGCTTTAGGGAATAAATTGTATAAACAATATGGACATGTATTACTAAAACATAAACACATATATTTTTAGGAAATAAAATTATATGGACGTTGGATAAATTGAATGCTAATATGTAAGTAAAACACCTTACGTTTACTTAAAATATGAAACTTAATAATAAGTTTAAATGGATGATTATAATACATGAACTACGAACGTGAACTAATATTAAGTAGAATTTTTATGTTTACTTAATAATGAAACTTAATAGTAAATGAGTGATTATAATACATGAACGGAGAACGTAAACTAATATTTTAAGTAGGACATTTTATGTCTACTCAAATAAGAAACTTAATTATGAGTTGAATGATTATTATAAATATATATATGCTAACTGATATTAATAGTTGAACATTTTATGTTTACTTAGAAATAAAACTTATATAGATAAGTTTAAATGAATATTGTTGATACTTAAACTACGGTTATTTAGATAAATACCGTAGCATAAATGAACTGACTAAAATATGTATAAGCATACATATATGTTCTTTGTACTATCTATTAAGACTGTACTATTTGATTAGGCATAACTTTTGGCGTGAGCTTTATTTGTATATTCGTATTAAACAGCTATTGCCTACTCCTAGGTGAGTTTACAGCCCCATATAAACTTTTGATAAAACCTTTCCTCTATGGGAAAGAAAATATGCAAACACTTAATGGACATAACAGAATTGTATAAACTTGACTATGATTGATTATTATTGGAACTGTTAAATTGTTGTAAATCGCCCGAATGTTATAAATAGATCTATTAGGGATTAACTATCCTTATCTGGGTGAGTCATGCTCACTGTGCCTTGGCCGGGACAACAGATGTATACCATGTTGGAACTGGGTTGGGTTTCTTTTTGTAAGACAGTACGTCCTCATCTGTTGAGGACTATGGAAAGTTAAGCTTCAGTTTATAATAATAAACAAATGTAATCTATATTTTAGTAAGAATGCTTTGTGCATTGTTACTTCTATAATTGTTGTATGTCCAAACTAATAAATGTTAAAACTGTAAATTCACTAACTTTATGTTGACCCTCTAGCATGTCTTCCATAGGAATATGAAGTTAGTACGTGGTGTGTGCATGGTCTCCAGCATCTTAGTAATCTGCATCGTAGGACTCGTCAGGGGTTTTATTTGGGAAACATAAACAATCTCCTCATGACATGTTAAAAATAATTGTTATTTATTTGTTTAATAAACATGTAATCTAATTTGAATAACTCTTTATCTTATGCTCTATGGACTATATGCTATCGATCCACCCTACTGACATCTCCGTGGATATTTCCGCATATATTGACCCTACCCGGGGTGCACATGAGGGCCCTACAAAATAACCACCACTAAATAATTTAACACAATCTGTCCGTTCACTTATGTCACCGATATATTTCGTGATGTTTACTTCGAATGCTTGGAGCAGTTCTTTAGGCGTTTACTGTTTGTTCAGGTCTTACTTTTGGTTGATGATATATTGTACGAGCGAGCAGACTGCACCACCACTTGCAGCCAAAGCTTTTGGCTGCAACCAAAGAAAGAAGCTGGACCCATAATCAAGATGCTCGATTATGAGTGTTGTTCCAATAGATAAAAAATAAAACTAATGATTTCATAAACCACATCCTATGAAAATAAGTGCAAAGCAGTCAAATAGTAAAATAAGCAGTGTTGGTGAAATATGTGAATTATGGGTCGTTATTAGTTTATAAGTGTCATAAACATATGATTATTGTGTTGCCTGTGATGTTTGACTATTGTACAGCTAAAAGGGTTATGTTTAAAGATTTATGTTTGTCATTGTTACTAATATGTTTTTATCTATTTTACATGCACTAGATCAATACGACACTAAGAAGAGTAAAGGTTCAAGTCACTCAGCGTGGAAACCTGCAAAGGAAGTGTTTTTGTAAAGATTTATGTTTATCATGGAAATCTGGTATTGTAGAATCATTATAAGATGTTATTCAGAATAAGGTAATTCAATTTAGCGTCTTCTCATATTTCTACAATTTTGAATGGTCTGCCTTAATACCGGGTGACTCATGTTTTGTTGATGGACTGACAGTTTCGGATCTACTTTCTTTTCTATTGTCTGTGGGAAAGATTTGAGTTTTGATCTCATTTATATTTGATCGTCTGATTGTTTTCTGCTTTCCGTAGGTGGTCTTCAGAATCTGGTCCATGTAAATTTGGATCTGCAGAACTACATGATATGTTGGTTTTATATAATTTTGTTGTTCATGTTTTGATTTATAATTTACCATGATGGAGGCAAAACGTCTTAAAAAAAGAATATTGTTTGTATTAGAAATAATGCAAGTACTAATATGTGTTCCTTTTTAGGATATGGCTAGAGTGTGTTTCCACTTTTCATTGGTTTGAAATCAAAATAGGTTTGCTTCAACTCTTGTGAATTTTATGGGAATGGTTAGATTTTTTCTGTTTGTATTTTTCTGTTGTTGAAGTTATCCCTTTATAACTATAAACCGCTTAGTTTAATGGTACTTGATCAGCTCCTTTATTACTTTTGTGTTACCTGATCGATGAAACTGTGTCTCTTCTTGTGCTTGGCTATACAGTGTTATCCGGGTGAAGATGATTTGGTGATTGCACGAGCAGTTTTAGTGTCAGTAGTCTTGGATACTATTTATTCTTGGGCTTTATTGTCCATATTTAAATAGGTTTTGTCAAATTTTTCTATGTAGGTACCTATCTATTGGTAATCTGAGAGATGCTAACAATCTTAAGGACAAGATAGATAAACTTGTTGGGGCAAAGGAACTTGATTTTCCTGAGTAAGAATTGATGCGATTTATCAACTATCTCTTGTAAACGTTAGTTCATCCCACCATCTTCTTATGCTTCATTTTGGTAGTATAGTACAGTATTAATTTATTTCATACTGACTGAAAGAGAATAAAGTTTGACCTTGGATTTTATATCATGGATTAATGAGAGATGTAGTGACGCTATTCAATATGTTGAAACAAAGCAGCTGAGGACCACGTATGTTTTCACCTTCTGCATACTTCCACTTTTTGTATATCAAATGGGTTTTAGATACTCTCACATTTTGCATAATTGCAACTTTTTGATTAACTGGGTTTTAGTCATTTTACAATGGTCCATACACGCGTTAAATAATGTGTTTGTGTGTTTCAAATGCTATTTTTCATGGTGTTTAGGAGTCCTGAAACAACTGCACTTTTAATGGGTATAAGTCAGTGTTTGGTTTAGCGATCAGCGTCAAAGACCCATGCATCATCAAGAAGTGTTTGGATGAGCGCTTACTATCAGATCCCACTTCGATGACTATCAACCACTAGATATGAATTTCAAATCATCTATAACATGTGAGTTCTCTATCTACTATTATAATAACACTACGTTCACTTTATTTTTTAATCTATGATATTGACACTTTTATATCCAGAATGTATGCAATTATTCTAACTTTGATTTAAATCATATTGCATGGGCTGTTTACTTATGCACCAATCGTTTTTTCATAATGATGTGAAGAACTTTCCGGATGTTGCCGGTAGAGTCCTTGGTTGTCGTGGATTTCATTCAAGTGTCCATACCTCTCAAGGCGGACTCTCTTTAACTATCAATTAACTATAAATAAATTCAATTAAATGTTCTATTGGAACTTCTGTTATGGTTAAATTGTTAACTATTTGTTGTCATTACCAGATGTATCCACTACTATGATCATCAGTGGTAGATTTCTCATCAACAACCAAAATGTGAAAGATCCTTACAGAATTAACCGCGCAAAGGTATATCATTGTGACAGGATAGACACATTCATAGATGATCATGGATTATGATGATATGTTGAAAATTCTTGAACTAAATAAGCATCTACGAGAGATTAATGAAAAACTATTACTTTATGGTAATCTAAAATTCTTTTAGTGTTGTGTTTTCATGTTATAAATCTGTATTGATGGATTTCTCATGTAGTTCAAGTGAAATGTTATACATGACCTAGTTAAGGTATGGTACTGACACGATTATTGAGGCCCCAAGATTTCAAAGGTAATAAAAGTCTCTAATAGTAAGTACCAGTAACCTGTCATCTGATTTTTTTAATCCAAATAACTATAATTACTTTATATAAAAACTCATAAAGGATGAAGTTCTATTTTACTAGACCTTCATCATATCATGTGGGAGCTTTGAGAATAATTGGTGTCTACATCATTCATAGAGATATTTGGGGAGGTGACAGAATTCAAATGTGGTCCTGATTCACCCAAGCCACTGTTGTGTGAACTTTGCTAAAGATCGTACTATTAGTAGGTAAGATTTTTTCAATCTCTTTAGATCTACTTTGTGTGAACTCAATTTAGTTTGCAAAACTTCTAGGAATGAGTCAGTTTAGATTATGCTTTATTTATAAGTTCTAAAGCAACACCCATATGCTAATATACAAATTCAATAGAGAATCAGTTTGTTGTTTTTCAATTTTTTTTATATTGTCTGGCTTTGGACAAAGCTTATAGTGATATGTTTTTTTGTCATACAGGAATTAAGGCTAAAGTCTGTGACCATAGTTACCTAAAGTCTGTGAACATGCTCATCCTAGATCTATTATGGCGATAACCAAAATTTTCAAATGTTAGTCTGTGCACAAAAGTTGCAACTTTTATTTTGTCTAAATGCAACTATTTCGCTTTTATCAGTATTAACTTTTTTTTAGTCATTTGCTAAAACTATGCAAGAAATTCACTATTTAAGGTGGTATTAAAATTTCTTATAAGTGAACAATGTTTGATAATTTGCAGATCAGAGTCGCATGATGACCCTTCTCGCTTTTTGGAGGAGTTTGGCTGGGATAAGAATCTTGCTAAGAAAAATAAAATATAACAAGCTTATAAAGGGAAAAAAGACTAAAAGGATCATTTTAAGCGAGTGCTATTACATTTTTCACACACAATCGGCATATAAGAGGTGGACTTTTAGTTTTACCACTAGACTTTGTCCAATACCAAGCTTATAAGGGGAAAAAAGACTAAAAATATCATTTTAAGAGAGTGCTATTACATTTTACACTCAATCTGGATAGTGCGAGTCACCTTGGGGAAGCATCTGAAATAAGAGAATCCACACCTATAAACAGAAACTGTATGCCCTACGCATGGTAATCTGTAGTAATTTACCTTCAGAAAGATTATAAGAATGACAGTTATAAGACTTTGATTTGTAGTGGTCTACTTGCACTTTTTTCATTCGTTGTGCATGCTTTGGCTCGGCTATAGGTATAAATCAGCAAAAGTTATTTACATTTTATTGTGCTTAGTATTTGGCTTTCTAAATTAATGATCTTCGATTCATTACACGAATAAACATTATAAAGTTCTTCATAGAACCCCTTAAGTAGCTTTCTATCAAATATTATCTGTTTCTAATGATTCATATAAAATACGTGTAACTAGTAAACAAAATCTTACTATTATTTTATGAAATTTCCATGCACTTAACCTTTTGGAGTTTCAAGAGGCAAGCAGAAATCCTACATTTATTATGTAGATCGGCATGGTCAGGCTTTTTTAATAGCCCACGCTACAAATCTCAAATACCAGTAACAAAATTATGGCTTACACTCCTAGAGTTTCACAATGATCTCTCAAAAACTCACAAGCCACATACCCGAATCTCCTTAATTTACAGTGCAGCAGCAAGCATGTGCCTCACCTCTTGAGTCATTTTCTTCTTCATGCTCTGCATAATTTATAACTCTTCTGGAATCATACCAAAATCTTTTGGCTTAGCGACTTATGCACAGTGGTCTTTACGATCCATGAAGCCTAGAAGATTATGTAAGGAAAACATAACGTCTTTAGTGCAGTAGGGATGATATGAGAGTTCAAAGTGGAATTTAGAGTGTAGAAACCAAATGTGATTCAAGTGAACCAGTGGTTAAAGAATATATGGTCTGTTATCTTTATTTGGTTATGGTCTATTAAAGCTTAGTTTAGCAATTGTGCTTTGCTTCCTGCTTAACACTAAAAAAAACAAATTTTATGTGGATATCATCTGTTTAGTCAAAAGTGAAAGTCTGTTATATTAATTAGTCTCAACGACTCGGTCACTAAACACATATAGCGAAACAGAAACATTAATCAACATATGTACCAAAAGAGTTGTGTCGTCAATCTGAGATTTACTTTTAGATCAATTAACTTCACAAACGAACTATGTAGTCATTCTGTATATTAGTTTTAAAACGAATATCAAAACACCCCCTTTTGTTAAAGTTTGAGTTTCTATATGCTTCACACTATTAATTTCATCTTTTGAGTGTTCAATGGAACTTTTTTTTCTTGAATCTTAATTGTGTAGTCTGAAACCTCAAACTAAATTGTGTACGTAAGATTTTCAGTAGTGGTGTATTACCTTGCTATTTTATAAAAAGTTCATGCCTTTGGCTTTATCATACCATTGTTGATAAATTATCTAATGCACCATCGACCATCGTTGATAAGTGGCGTCATGGACACAACACAAAGTAGCAGAGGTAATGGCTTCTGATGTATGGAGGTTTGAGAGTGGGGTTTTATGAGACAACTTAACAATATTATTGCTATTATGGCAGGTTGTTGCAATGCGGTGTATTGAAGGTGTGAGATTCTCGGTTGGCCTTTGTAACCGATAAGGATTGGAATGGGATATATAAATCAATTACATCCTCAATGCTTAACAGCCGAAGCCGCATCTCGTGCATCTTGTGAGTGCTCTTTCTTTTCTTTATTCACTTTACAATCCTCAAACACTAACCAGCTGTAATTGAATTCTAATTCTTGTATTATTTTTTTTTAGATTTTGCTTATGCATATGTTGTTTTGTATTTTGTTTTACATGAATTATATAAGGTACGACTCTTTTTTAAAGTCCTTTATTTTCCAATATCATGATTATCATATATCCTCTAAAAGGGTTAAAAATTCGATTTGTACATCTTTTCTCTATATACATATATAATGCCTCCATATTATGAATGCATTGATGTACAACTTTTTTATAGTGGTGATCAGTTGTGGGTCGAAACAAAACCTGAAGGGCAGTGTCTGATTCGGTAATACCATTGGTTTATAAAGCTTTCCTAGGCATTTGTTTGTGAAGAATTAGACTATAACTTATTATTACGTTTTTAACGTCTTTGTAAGCCGAACTCTATAGGGATCACATGGATCTTCTTCTAATTAAACTACAAATTTTTTATGATTAATCACAGGGATCATTCTTCTAAAGAAAGGTTAATATTACTTTTTAAAACTGATGTACAGGGCGTCGTATTATTTGATGTCTTGATGAGCTTATAAGGCGTGACAATTCATCTGATTATCAAAGGAGTAAAAGTGGTATTGCGAGCCTTTATAATTTTATATAGTCAAGATTTCAAAGATTTTGATCTCACACAGTTAAAGAAAGATAATTCCAATTCGGTATTAAACAATTTCACCACCAGTTCATTCAAAAGACCCGTTATTTTGAATCGATACCGTTGCTTGTTGTAATTCGCCTTATTGAAGTTTCTCTTACTGTTACATTTTATTATTGTGGCGTATTCTGCAACTCCATAGGGTTTTTCTCCATTTATTTTTTAAATAAATTTAAGATATTGTGATCTTATTAGGTGATAAAACGTACTTAGATTATGTGATGAGAATTTATCCGCTCATTCGTGGTTATGTATTGTGAAGGGTTTAGTTAAGAACATTTCTGACATAAGGGGTGTTTGGATTTGCGACTAGTGGAATGTTTGACTGAAAATGAGATTGTCAATGGAATAATATTCCCTCAACTATCACAGTATAACGCGAACATTATTTCAGCTTAATAGTTTACTTTTTTGTTCTACCAGCATACGCGATATATGTAGTTGTTGCTGCGATTCAGGAAGCAATAGGAGAGGATTTAGCATACCAATTTTGTGAGAAGAAGTATGAGGTGAACTATATGAGGTCTAACGCTTCTCAAACTAACTGTATATTTATTTGTACATGCGAGGTGATACTTTTCATTTGAATTACGTGTATGGTGATGTTAAGACGCATGATGGATGCAATCTTAAACAAAGATGCTACCCCATGCATGCAAGCATTGTTGTCTTCTGATGGTCTCTGGAAAATGTTGGGTCTGCAATAATTGTAGAAATTATCAGCTTTGCGATCAGTAGATCAGTAAGCACTATGACCTACTATACAGCTGATGTGCATTTTTTGGCTTAGAAATTCATTTCGAGAAATCAATATCCTGCTGATATTTGGAGTCTTGGACTTTCTCTTTTCTATTGTGACACTCGTGAATTTCCCTATACAGCAAATGAAACCTTATGTTGCAGGCAAATGTTAACATTAAATTTCGCGCAAGATTAGCCTATTGGATCAATAAAACGAATCTGATGTTTTTAAAACATTTAAAAAACAACGCCGCTCGTTGGACGGGTTACGACTCTAGTATATATATAATATACCTATATAATATATATATATATATATATATATATATATATATATATACAAATATATATATAGGTATAATTATGACAAGTCATAATTATACCTATATATAATATATATATATATATATATATATATATATATATATATATATATACAAATATATATATATATATATATACATATATATATATATATATATATATATATATATATATATATATATATATATATATACATATATATATATATATATATATATATATATATATATATATATATATATATATATATATATATATATATATATATATATATATATATATATATATATATATATATATATATATATATATATATATGTATATATATATATATATTTGTATATATATATATATATATATATATATATATATATATATATATATATATATATATTATATATAGGTATAATTATGACTTGAAACCACAGTTTTGATCCCAGTCATATTCCAGTCACGTCTTTTAGCCAATAGGATTTGAGTATTTGCTAGAAAATCTCCAAATTCCACGAATTTTCCGTTTGAAATCGCAGTTTTATGAAAAGCGCGTTTTGGAAACGCAGTTTTGAAAACTGCCCTTTTGAAAATTGCGTTTTGACTTGGGTTGAGCCGGATCAGTTATTAGAAACTAACTTTTTTACGAAAATTATTTATTAAATTTTGAAAATTCGTAGTTAATTAAAAATTTTTTTTATTAAAGAGTGATGTTAAGATTCGAACTCGTGACCTTTGATTTGAATACAACCAGTTTTACCAACAAGGCTAACTAAGTGTTTGTGTTTTCCTAAGAAAAACTTTATTAATAAATTAGATAAAAGATATACATGTTAAAATACATCTGCATGATTTATGTAAAGAGGAAACGGGTTATGCATATCTATTCCTTATATATAGGTTTATAATTAAAAAATTAAAAATAAAACACATACGCCTCCTTTTCCACAAAACCTAATTATGTATTTTCTTTTCCCTGAAAAAAATATCAACTTACGTTTGTTTATTGTATTTGCAGAATGTTGGGAGGCTTATTTGCAGAATGATTGAGGCTTACATCGGGTTAAGTGTCGTTTGTTATTTTTTTCTTTTGATGTTGGGTTTCTGCTAAGGGGAATCCTGATCTTGTTGTATACGAGGTAAAAAATGTTACTTTTTCATAGGTATCACTTTTATGTGTTTTGTTTTTTATGATCGAATTGAGTATTAAAAGAAAGTAACCAAAAAACCCCAAAAGAAAACGGGACTGTGACGGCGACTGAAACTTCCAAGATGGAAACCGAAGAAAATAAATAAATCTAAGCTGCAAAAAATGGTTCTTGGATGAACTTTCATCTGTAATTAATGGTGCTTGGATAATTAGGTGTAGTAATCTTTAATGGAATTCACAATTATCTGTTGATAGAAGATATATACATGCTCTATTTCCTTAAACCAGGATATAGAATTTTAAGTCTGCTAATTTTGAATGTGATTATGTGGTTATGGTCCAGTGCTTGATGCTTTGGCGTGTTTGCGTGCTCTTTTGGCTCCGTGAACGCCTGCCATTATCTGAATACCATCCTGAACCAATGTGGGTTAGTTATGTTTTTTCTTAACAGGGTAAAACTGTAATTGTTATATTCTAGATGTGCGCATATCAAGCTTTAGATCAATATGCTTTGTTTTTTGAAAAATGTAGTTTTATCAGTTGTTTAGTACATGCTAATGTCTGCAAGAACGAAATCAACCTAATTTTAATAGGATCCTGTTCCAGAGCATATTTACCTAGAGCATATTATCTGATCTTAAATAATCAATATATCTTAATATACAGAATTAGTAATCATGTATTCAAGTTAGCAAACAATTATCATTTGTCTCAAAAGCGAATGATAACGAGATATGTTTTTTATCCTAGACTTTTATCATTATCCTCCACTTTTATCAACTGAGACTTCACTTTCATTATAGTAGGGATATAGTATATAGTGAGTAAAAGTATCATTTGTCTAAAAAACGAATGATAATGAGATATGAGTATATACCTACGATGAAAGTGAAGTCTAGGATGCACTGATCACTCTCAACCGATGCAAGAAGTCTAGGATGCAATTATCATTTTCAGAATGTTGCCCTTTTTATTAAGTTGTATGTTCATCAGTGATTGAAGTTGCTTCTTTACGTGATGTAGGAAAATGCAGCACTAACTCAACATTGAGCCTTTTCCCTTATTATTGCTACAGTACGGTAATTGAAATCAGTGGCGCTTAGGTGCAGAAACTGATGGTGTTTAGTGCCTTCTAATAATATTGACGATATTGGTATGGGTAAAGCCAGAAGGTATGCTCATACTCATCTTTCAGAAATGTTTAGTTATACAAAGTTTAGTTACTAATGTTTTTTTGTAGGCTCCAAACTCGAAGACGCCAATCTACAAGGTTCAGTTATTAATATTTTTTAGCATTACCATCGGAGTAGTTTTTGAATTTCAACTGACGAGATTGATAATGCATTAACAAAATGGAGGAGGTACGAGATGGAAAAGAGGATTCACGGTATCGCAGTAACGATATTTACTTATAAGACTAAATTGATATTTACTCATTGATAGTACTGACGCATCTGGAAAGTATGGTTTAGCAGATGAAGATGCAAATCTAATGATCAAACTTAAATTTCTTACATATAAGGTAGGGTTTTGCTAACAACTCTTTTTCAAAACTTTATGTTAAGACAATGTAAAATGCAAGTAAAATCATTCAAATCACTAACAACTTCCTATAATTTCGCACACACAAAATCAATTCACATTTCTTATTGGTTATATTAGTGAAAATGCGGAGCATGTTTCAGAACATGTTTTAAATATAACATATTTTGCCGAAAAATTGTTGTTATCGACACCCCTAAGGGCTGTTGTTAGCATTTCCCTATAAGGTATGCTAAATTGTAAATTGCAGATAAGATTTCACATATATATACTTCGTATATGTTTATTTTCTAATGGCATGTTTACGTTCATCTAATATAATGTTCTTATGGCACAATTGAGAACATTCTTAATTCGCAACAGCTTATCTGTTCTTTTTAAAGATGGCCCAGCTGCCTACAAGGCCTACTACCTCAGGTACATATGGTTATGCATCTAAATGATTGCATGTATGTGTGTCCTTTTGGTAAATGTTGAAAATTGCATTGTGTAGGCAAATGCAAATATTCAATACATCATCAGGAAAGCAAAGACAACTCAGCAAGCTGCTAGATGGGTGGTAATGAAGGGTTCGGTCTATAATTAGGTATTAATCATCTTTTCATATTCACCGAAAACATGATAAATAGAAACATGCACCCGTTTTGACCCGTGACCGAACACACCCATAATGCCCATTTTGTAACCTCTTATTTGCTTATGTGTCATTGTGTCTTTTTTGCTTAGCTTGACCCACTCCATTTGAACCAACACTGAAGTGACCCATTTGAATTGCAAGGTTTTTTTATACTAAAAAATGTTTGGCGTTAAACACACGAAAAAAGGTTAAAAAAATATATGGGTTGAAGCTAATATTGCTTATTAATGAGGATTTAAAGTTTTCAAACTTACTGATCAAGACGTAAACTGGGATTTTTAGATTATGATGAATGATTGAGCGGACGCAAAAACAGGCTTCAAGGAGGAGGGTGTTGTAAGTACAAGGAAATGCTGCCCTCCGAGCCTCGGCAAGCTGATTCAGACATTTGCGTTTCCACGAAAAGAAACGACCAGAGAACGATGGTCGGCTCATAAAGGGTCGATTAAGCAAGTAAGAAGCTACAAGAAAGCCATTAAAGCCATTCGGGAACTCCCAGATGACCACCCGCACAGTTTCGCGAGCCAAGCTAAAATTCATTGTGCTTATTTTAACGGTGGTTATCCTCAAATCGATAACGGTTTCCCAGAAATTGAAATTCAGATTCATAATTCGTGGCGCTTCTTTCCATTCTATCGTTGGTACCTCTATTTCTATGAAAGAATTCTCAGAAAGTACAGTGGAGATGACGATTTTGCGTTACCTTACTGGAACTGGGACAATCCTGAAGGAATGACAATTCCTCAAATTTTTGTAGAAGAAAAGGATGATGACCCTTTGTTTTGAAACAAAATTCCTCTCTACGATGATTACCGAGACGCCCGTCATCTCCCACCAAGCGTAGTAGATATGTTCTTCAGTGGAGCCAAGATAGCAAATAATTTTTGCAGATGAACTAGACCCTGAGAGACAGAGAGCCTGCAATCTCAGTATGGTGCACAAAGATCCGATCAGAAATGCAACTGACTGGGAAGGCCTCTTCGGAGGAGTATACACGGTCGGGCCGAACACCAGTAAGGCATCAGTTGGGTCTGTGGAAAGCAATACTCACACCGCAGTACACGTCTGGACATGAGACAACCGATCGTCTCTTGTACTCTGATCTAGATCGATATGTCAGGCATTTTGATCCTATGAGAGAAGGTCATGAACTATTGTCTAAAGGTCTTTTAAGTGAAGTTATTCTTGCTTTAGAGGCAAATGTTTTGAAGAACCCGTATAATGCTGAAGGTTGGAGGTTACTTGGTGTAGTACATGCAGAGAATGATGACGACAAGAGGTCTGGCTTATATCACTAATTGAACATAATGAAAACTAATAGTATTGTTATTTTAAGAACATTAAACAGATTATCAAGTCTCCTATGTTTTTGCAACAAAGAAACAGATTTTCTGTTTTAAAAACATGATCTGCAATTCATTTATTAGTTACTTTCTTTGGTATTTAACATATACATTTAGTTTGTTCTTCTGAGTATCAGCAGCCAAAATGCCTTGTGGATTGGATTAAATTGAGAAAAAACAGTGCTATGCCATTATTTGAATTAGATAAAGGACCAGGAGATGAGAATCTTATTCATAGAATCAAGTAATTCACTTTCCAAATAGGCCTAAAATAAACACTTGTTAGTATCGTATTTTTATATCCACTATTCAAACCAAGTTTGACTCAAATGAACATTTTTTTAGATACAAAAGGCAGTTTTCAGTGTGATGGGTAAAACAGATCTTAATTCGTACTGTCATTTTACTAAACTGGTCTTTGGGCTTCCTGGTTCCTAGGCAGCATAACCTGCATTTACACGAGGTCAACTCTCCTGTTTCTTTTTCTTATACATGTTTGAGTCCTGACAATGGACAAGTTCAAATCTGTTTACATGGGTTGGTCGGCTTGGTTTGTGTTTCATCTAAAACAGGTTATTCCAGTATTACATTGTTAACACATGACCATATTCAGAAAGGCTGTTCGCATTGATTTTTCAAGGTGGTTAACTGATTATGTAATTACTCCGTTGAAATATCATCAAGTAGAAAGGAATGTTAGAGCACTCACATTTTTATAAACTTCATATGCTTATAATTTTATTATCCAAAGTCATATTTTCTACGCAGTTATGAACTTTGGATTAGCTCGCTTTAGATGTCATATCATTTCATATATGCTTAGCCTTGAATTCTTTATGAAGTTTTCTTAAATTATTTTTTGCAGATCTTGGGTGTGTTGTTGATCCATGAGGTATAGGAGGTATGCTCGCTACATGTTAGGTGCTTCTTTGCTTTTAGAGGGTGTTAAGGAATAGTCTGAAGGGATTCAAGAAGAAGAAAAAAAGTAGAACAAAGCCAACCGGACGCTGAAATTGAAGGGGAGAAGCATGGCAGCAATCTGATAAGTTTTGTGTTTCTTCATCTGGTGCGAGTGCTGTTACATGTAAGCATTGCATGTCTTGTTTCTTATTGCATTTTTCTAAAAGCTGTTGGAAAAATTTTCCGACTATGGTTATCAGGTGTACAAATATTAAATGTACACATTATCATAATAGAATAAGAAATTGATCAAGAGATATTTTTCAAGGAGCAAAAAACTTAAGGTTTTTCAAATATTAATCTGAATATGTTGGAAAAAAATGATCAGTTAATACCAGTCAAGTTCATGCTCATAATAATCCAGAGCTCTTTCTAGAAATTCTCTGTTTTACTTTTACCCATTTGACCCATTAGAAAATAAACATAACCAAATTGACCCTTGCACTCACGAAAAATGGTGGTTGTGCAGGTCCACCCGCATACCTCTATTGAAGAGTTGGATGAGTTGTCAACCCTATTTAACCTACTTGGTCTCCAGTGCTTGATCATCCCTGCAGCGTTCTGGACTCCTTGTGATTGTCTTCGACACTATATCCATCTAAACAAGAAGGTGACAAACCAATCGTCTTTGCACCATTCCTGTTTACATGAAGAACCAACAATTTTGATGATCCAAACTCTTATATTAGAACCCTTACCAGACTTTCTACGAAATTGATGAAGGACCGTTTGGTTAGGTAGTTGCAGAGGTTGTGGCCAAACGTTAAAGGTCACTTTTATGCTTCCCAGATGAACATGCAAGTTCTATATGTACATACAGGTAATTTATATTATTTTTGGAATCACTGTGTATTGAATGCTAAATGACCTAATGAAGTTGTGTGTTGCTTCACCTTGATTGATTTGCTAACAGCTATTATATATTGATTTATAGCTTAACTGTTAAACTAATAATACGTATATATTGCTTTTGATCATGTACCGGTATACATGTCTTCGGCAGAAAAGTGATTGAGCTTCATGACATTGGAGTCTTATTATGCTAACTCTTTTCTCTTTTGAATGATTTTCTTGTCAGCAACAATTTTGATCAAGTGTATAGAACTTTGACTAGGTAACCATACATTAATTTCAGGACAATGTCTATATTGAAGTGGTTGCTTCGATATAGTATCGTGCCTTGTCTTTGAATGCTGATAGTGTTAGTATTTATCAAGGATCTACACATCAATTATTGTAGGATATAACTTCTGGTAAGTGATCCACGTTTGTATGTTCACCATGGTTTAAATGAACAGAATCATGCATCTGTATGTGATGATTTCAAGCTGTTGTTGATTGATGATGTTACTTACAAAGAAACAAACAAAAATATGTCTTCTATTTTAGTTGTTAATCCTAGATTGTGTTTAAGGGGATGTTTAGCTTTACGTTTTCAAAAATCCACAAATATGAACTGTTATATACTATTAAATGTGCAATAGCATTCTGTGATTTTATAATTACTACTAATTCAAAGAATTCATAAGAAAAAGAATTAGAACTATGAACTGTTATACACAGCGCAGGGGTTGTTTGGTACCAAGTACCAACCTTTTGGAAGTAATGATTTGAAGAAACATAATGATGATCACAGTTGACTTTATCATCTTTAAAATCAAAAGTGCTTCCGAAGTGAAAAAAATCGGTTCATTAACCGAATTAAACAAAAAACATAAGCTGGTTTTTTGAAATCGGTTTGTTTCAAAACGAACTGGTGATTTGGTAATCGGTTTAATAAAATGATTCAGACCGGTTTAAAAGCCGATGAAATCAAACCAAACCCGTTAAACACCGATTAAAATCTAACCAAAACTGGTTTGAAACCGAACCGATTTAAATTAGACCAAAACAGATTTGATAATAAACACAGTTTTATCACACTACCAACTATATTTCTCACTGCCAAACTATATAACAACCTAAATACATTATCGACAACTATATGTACATTAAAAAGAAAAAAAAAACAAAAGTATTTAAAAAAGACTAATATTTATACAACCAAAGATTAGCATGATACAAAACACGTCAGTGGGGTGTGCACGTTCCGTCACTATATTTATATATATATATATATATATATATATATATATATATATATATATATATATATATATATATATATATATATATATATATATATATATATATATATATATATATATATATATATATATATATATATATATATATATATATATATATATATATATATATATATATATATATATATATATATATATATATATATATATATATATATATATATATATATATATATATATATATATATATATATATATATGTATATATATATATATATATATATATATATATATATATATATATATATATATATATATATATAATTATGACTTAAAACCATAGTTTTAATCCAAGTCATATCCCAGTCACATCTTTTAACCAATAGGATTTGAGAATTGGCTAAAAAATCTCATTAGTTGCCTTATTTAACTCACTTTTGGGCGGAACGCAATTTTCTAAAACGTCATTTTTATAAAATAATGTTTTGTCACCGCGGGTATAAATACTGATATACCTTCCTTTTTTTCCATTTTTCCCCCAATAACGACGGGTAAAAAACACACACAAACCCTATAGCCGTCACCTCTCTACAATCCATTTTTTCCCCTAAAATCTTGGTAACCCTAATTCATTATTCATTCGTCATTCTTCAACATCGTTATGTTTCACTCTATCATTATTCTTCTTTTAATTCATGAAATCAGTATCCACAAATAATAACATCACCGGAATGATTTGTATTATCTGATGACAAATCATGTTATAGGTGTGTGTTGGTAGATCGAATGATTAATACATCATAGCGAATCCACACATAGCAGATCCACCACACCAGCAACACACAAAATCAAATCACTAGCTAGAACTCACAAAAAAGAGGTTATCTTGTAGAAACCCGAACTTTAGAATCAACATCTAGACTGAGATATAATCTTATTCCTAGTAGTCAGATCAACATTTATCACCCGACTTTTATTCGTCATGTTCATTCTACGAATAATATTTAATTCTCGACTAACCGACAAGGTTAAGGCTTTAACGTATCGAATACGTGTCATTTATTATTTATCAACAAAGTCGATGTCCGTCATCGACCGTGAATATCTTCGTTATGACATATAAATATTTTCTATTGTCGTCGTTTTAATTTCTCATTTTATGAGCATTTTTCGTAATTTATATTAAACTTTTAGGTGTCATTCGTTTATTCGAAGCGTTAACATTTATTATATTATAAGCCCTCTTAATCTATCAAAATATTAATGTTCACCGAATATCGACGTTTTTAGTTTATATCGATCGTTTATTTTTCGTGTTTTACGCGTGCCTTTTTAATCGAGTAAATTTCAAAATATCGGGTTTCGATAATAACTGCTTTTTAATATTCAACTAAATAACATTTAAAACAAAAATTATGAAAATTCTAACCAACATGGACGTGTCCCATGTTGTAGTGATTATATTCATGAAATCTAAACACGTGGATGTTTCATCTGCATTATCACTCCAACTCATAAGCATTCAATTATTCATTTTACATTCAACAAATAAACACATGTTCTTTTATGCCATCTTTGTTCTTCCGTCCACAACAACACAACACTTTTTCCATATACTTATAAATTTGATACTAGCTTTTGATAATTTTGGTTGAAGAATTATGAGGTAACTATTATTCTTGGTATTTTTTTATAGAAAATCATAATCAATGTCATATTCATTTGAGCTTTATGGCTGAGTCAAAAGAGTTCTTATAAAAGATTTATTAAGTTGGACAAGACACCATTTGGATAATGGTTATAAAGAATTCCAAGCTAGGGTGAAAGACTTCGTAAGTCTTGTTGATCAATTCTTGTTTTGTTTTCTTTCATCACTTCTTTTGTAAGGTTGTAATTTATTGTTTTTGTTATAATTTATTTGTATTATATATATATACCTACTGTATTGTATGATTTAATATATTTTTTTGTTATTGAACATTGTATATAAGATTTAAACCATCAAACATAGCATAAACAAGCCAAGGCAAAGCAAACAATTTCCATTCGATACATTTGACAAATCTTTATTTTTATTAAAGTTTGAAATAGTTGTTGGGACCTCTTTTTATTGAACTCCGATATTTATAAAATTGTCGAATGGTTTATTTTATAAAACGTCTCTTTTGAGGTTGTTTTCTATGACTGTGTGCGATGTGCTATGAAGTAACACCCAATGTTGATATTCCGCTGCCTTGTGAAATTGGGGGTGTTACAGATTGGTATCAGAGCACTAGTTATAGCGAACTAGGTCATTTTTTTTAAACCTAGACTATAACTGCTCTTTCGTAAAATTGTTTGGTTGCCTTACAAAGTATCTGCGCGCTCATGGCTCCTTGAAATCAAAGCTTGGTTGTGATATTGTGATCATGTGTGTATGTAGAAATGTTTGTATGTATATTGAATGTATATACTATGGTATTTAAGGGCATTGTGCATGAAGCAATGAGCCTTACGTGATTATCATACATTTTATGATACGGTTTTATAGAGAGTTTGGCCTCGCCGCCAATCACTTTTCTTGATAATTAATTTATTATCCGAATACGAGTAAGGACCTCGTTTGATATTTTGGGTACATATATATTGTTTCATAATCTATCACATGTCGACTAATTTAAGCTCGATATTTTTCATCGCATCGTGATGTGCCATTTTAGGACATCTCCTTTTGAAACGTAATTGATAAGCGTATTATTATATTTCTGCATTCCTTATAATTTTGGAGAATCCTTTCTTCAAGGAGAGATCTTCTACGTAATATAACGTTTAATTTAATTGTGTTTGATTACGTTTGTGGTGAAAAGGAGGATGCCAATGTTGGACCTAAAATATATATACCCAAATCATTATATAATTTGGGTACAACAAAGATATGCTCATAGTAGTCATTAGTTGAGCAATTTAATACCTTATATTTAAATGGAATGGGACATTTAAATATAGAGAATTTAAATCGTCCAACTATGTGTCATTTAAGGTTATCTTATTGAAATGGATTGGGACATTTGAATAAGAAAGTTTTAAACCACTGGACCTTAGATTGTTTATGGTTTCTTTATTCAGATGGAATGGGAAGTTTGAATACAGAAATCATGGAGTAAGTTTGACACCCTGTACTTTTCTTGGCATTTAATTTGATTATGTTATCGTGTTTTGTGACGGTATTACTGAGTAGGATGATTTATAATCGTCTTGTTGAAATAAACTGGGACGCCTTTTTATTTGAACAAGAAAGTTATAAGTTCCCGAACCATAAATTTATAAATTCTTGTTTACATGGATTGGGACGCCTTTCGATGAAAACAAGAAATTATAAACAAGTGGGCTCAAGAGTGCTTGACTTAGTTTGTGATTATTTTTGTATACGGATGTATTTCTTCGACTCATGTTTCGTTGGTACGAATCGTTCATTTCGTCGTCATTATGGTTATTATTGATTATCGTCTATGTATGAGTAACCCTGTAAGTCTTCTCTCGAGTTATAATTTGTTTCTATGGACCATTTCTAATGTGTCCTAACTATCGCAAGTATTATAAGCTAATCGTTAAGAACCATTACCTGTCCCGAGAACAGATGACTTGTTTAATCGAGATTAGTTGTGTACTTGTGGATTGACTGAGGATTAAGTTATCAACACAACTCATCGTGATTGAAAAGATCTTGAGATTCTTTCCTGTTATTATGGATGGTTCATCGAAGAATTTTTCAAACATAACGAGAAAATATTTTGGGTATGGATCCGTTTGTGAGCACCCTGTAATTTCATTTGGGTATGGATCCATGTGTGAGCACCATCTGATGACGGAAATATTGATCTATATGCATCTATGGAATCAATATCGTGAACATCCTTTAACTTGCAAACTTTCCTTTGACTGGACTCATCTGAAAATCCTATAAGATATTCATTTTATCATGTCTTGAATATTTAGCAAGCATGAGTTAACGTGATTGAATTTATTGATTTGGCATGGCTTGGCTATTCTGCAAGCATGTCGTAATGTGATTATATCTGCATAATGATGGATTTTGTATTTCATTTGGATCATAGTTCCTCCGATCGAGTAATGCATACTCCGAACGATTTCCGTGTCGATGAATTCGCTTTTGACGAAATAAGTTTGCATGTTCGAGATCAATGCAATTATGTGATTTTGCATGACTACTAATAATTACCTCGTCTTGATTATTTTGTAACGTTTTGATGGACTTATGTGTGATCCAAGCGATTTTCTTTTACGACGTAATTGTTTTTATCAGACCCGTGAACGATATGTGTTTTAATTTGATCGACGTGATCACCGTTTGTTTTAAATTAATTGTCGCATTGGAAAATTTCTCAAATGCGCCCAATTCTTTTGACTCTTCGCTCTTCATGTGGAATTTTTATAACTTATATCGACCGTCGCAAGTTTGATAAGCTAGTAGTAATGTACCTTGAGGCATTTCCAAAAATTGGCGGCTTGTTAATTTTTGGCTTTCACTGGCTTCTCCTTCGAGTTATGTATTATTCTTTACTTATAAGGGTTAAAGCTACATTTAAAACATTCATTCATGGTTATGTATACTCGTTGCTTTGAATTTTTTTCATTAACATTCGTTTGAAACCTCAACAATGACTTGTCTATCTCTCACCTCTTTGCCCTTTAACCGAAGACTATTGAGACGAATTAAGCGCTGGGACATCGCTTCCTAAAGGGGTAGATAATGTAGAAACCCGAACTTTAGAATCAACATCTAGACTGAGATATAATCTTATTCCTAGTAGTCAGATCAACATTTATCACCCGACTTTTATTCGTCATGTTCATTCTACGAATAATATTTAATTCTCGACTAACCGACAAGGTTAAGGCTTTAACGTATCGAATACGTGTCATTTATTATTTATCAACAAAGTCGATGTCCGTCATCGACCGTGAATATCTTCGTTATGACATATAAATATTTTCTATTGTCGTCGTTTTAATTTCTCATTTTATGAGCATTTTTCGTAATTTATATTAAACTTTTAGGTGTCATTCGTTTATTCGAAGCGTTAACATTTATTATATTATAAGCCCTCTTAATCTATCAAAATATTAATGTTCACCGAATATCGACGTTTTTAGTTTATATCGATCGTTTATTTTTCGTGTTTTACGCGTGCCTTTTTAATCGAGTAAATTTCAAAATATCGGGTTTCGATAATAACTGCTTTTTAATATTCAACTAAATAACATTTAAAACAAAAATTATGAAAATTCTAACCAACATGGACGTGTCCCATGTTGTAGTGATTATATTCATGAAATCTAAACACGTGGATGTTTCAT